>PVJX010013564.1:0-47109 GCA_004027295.1 Dolichotis patagonum | reverse complement strand
ATTGTGTTCTCATACATAAAAATAAAATGAACTGCATTTCATGACATTTTTAACCTTTCTATATTTCAGCCAAAGTGTTTCTAGGTGACTAATTTTAGGTCTTTAGCACAAGGTATCTGTAAACACACACATTTTATTATCACCCAGAACAACATGCGGAATATTTCTGTTACCCTATAAGGTCCCTTTGGATGACTTCCTAGTTTCTGTGCCCTCCAGAATAATTGCTATTTTAAATTCTATAATGTATCACATTTTCCCTTTCTTGAATTTCATATAACTAAAAATATACAGTAGGTTACATTTTGTTTTTGCCTTTTTGTTCACTCCAAATAACATTTGAAAGACTTATTAATGCTTGTGTTAGCATCAGTGCACTATTTTTATTATGGTATCACATTTTATTATATTAATATACAGTAATTTATTTACCATGCTGTTGAAACAAATTCAAATTATTTTTAGTTTAGAGATACTATGAAGAAAATTAGAATTATCACTTTAGCATTTTATTTTCTGGGTCACCAATGAGGCGTACAAATATTGAATCAAAAATAAATCTGCAGTTAGATTTAGCAAACATTAACAATGCTTTAAAGTATTATTTTTCCCAATTTACAATTCTGCCAGAAAGAGTAAATGTTTGATTTTTCTCCATAATCTTGGAAAATTTAGTATTATCCATCTTTTTAATATTAGCAATTCTGTGAGTATACTACTATGTCATTGTCTTATTTTGTAAGCCTTGTGTGGTTAATAGTTTAGGGTTCTTTTTCATTCACATTTTTTTGTGTGTGGAAGAGTTGAAATATACCCTCTCATGAATTCAACTTTGCTTATTTAATAGAGTAGTTTGTCTGTATAAATCTTTCTGGCACTGAGACAATGGTTTGGTCAGCATTTGTAGATTTTTTTTGGTTCTGTATTTTAAAATTTCTTCTCCTTATTGTGCCATTTGGTAAGTAGTTGTTGTTTTCAATTGTATTTATTTTTAAGTTCATACATAACTTATGGGCTACATATGTTATAATTTGGTATGTGTATATAGTGCACAATGATGAAATATGTGTAACTGACATTTTAATCTCATCAAATATCAATTCTAGGTGTTGAATAACATCAAATTTTTATTGCTAGTTATCGAGAAATGGATAATTATTGTAGATCAAATTCAGTCTTTTTCTCGATCCTGGGACATAATACCTGACACCCACAATATAAAGGAGAACGGGCTTATTCTTGCTCACGGTTACAGTCTTTGGTTGACACAGTTCCCAATCCTGGCATTGTCCAACTGATGAGAGATTAGTCCTCTTAGTTGGAGGTCACGTCCAGCTTAATCTCCAAGAAGGCCGAGGGGTGCTGCTTTCTACCCAGACCACCTGAGTTTGAGACAGTCTCGGAAAAGTAGCCCACAATGAAGCTTCTATGGCCTTTTATTGATAAAACCAGGATGCAAGTATCAAGGACAAAAGGACACCTGTGCAGGAGTTCAGGTAAAGGAAAGGAAAAGAACAGGGTGAAACAGGTGGTCTGCTATATGGTGACCTTAGGAGCAATCTAAGTAATAAAAGAGAGTATGGGGAGGGCAAGGGCCAGGGCTCCTTAAGGCAATGTGTTTTGATCCTATTTGGACTTGTGGCCCTGTAGAATATCTTTTAGTCTCTCACCATGCGGTCCAGGAGGTTTGGGACTTTGTTGCCAATAATTCCCTTATCTCTGCATATCCATTCTCATACTTAGCTCTGTCTGACACCTCCACCTCGGTCTGCTGGATCCAAGGCAGAAAACGATGTGGTAGAAGGACCTGAACTAGAGAAAAGCTCCTCATTTTATGAAGATCAGAACAAGAGGTAGAACACAAGAGCCTCCAAGAAGGGAATATGCTCCTCAGGGTCACAGCCGAGGGGCTTACCTCTTCCGACCAGACTGCATCTCCTAACAGCATGTCTCCAACACATGAGTTTTTGGGACTTATTTTAGATCTCAGCTGTAACAAGACCTCAACTGTGTGATTGTACTGTATAATATTAGGATACTTTGTCCCCTCTAACCATGCTTTGGCATCTACTAACTTTCCTCCTGTATCCTCTTCCTAACCTCTAATGACTTTTTTTCCCATTTTCTATTTCTATATGATGAAAATTTTTAGTTCCACAAATGAATGAGAACATACAGCATTTGCCTTTTTGATCTTGGCTTATGTCACTTAAAATGACAGTCTCCTGTTCCATTTATATTGCTACAAATAATAGAATTCCATATTTTTATGACCGAATAGTATTTCTTTGTGCATACATGCCACAGATTATGTGATGACTCCACATTTGTTCTTTATTGTTGATGTAGCTTTACTCAGGATTGCTTAGGCTATTCTGAGCCTTTTTTTTTGTTTATACGACTTTTTGATTTTTTTTAAAAATCCAATTGGTAGTTTGATGGGGATTGCTTTATATCTGTAAATACCTTTGGGTACATGAAAAGCTAAACAATGTTCTCCCAATTAATGAGCAGGTAACCTTTTCGTTTTTGTGTGTTATCTATGATTTCTTTTGTCAATGACTTATTATTTTATTACAGATATTATTCACTTTCTGGTTTAAATTTATTACCAGATATTTTATTTTTTGTACATAGATAGTTTGAATTAATCTGCTTTTTAAACTAATTTTTTCAGAAGTTTACTATTAAAATATAAGAATGCTTTTTGTGTAATGATATTAGATTCTGTAACTTTATTAAATTAGCTTATCAGTCCATCTTTGTTTTTGGAGTTTTGAGAGGATTTTTTTATTAGGTCATCTGATGTTTAATTTGAATTCTTCATTTTGAGTACAGATATTATTTTCGGGTCTAGTCAAAGTAGACAAAGCAACACACTCCTTCAGAAATAAAAAAAAATAAAAACTTCAAAGTAGATTAAAATTATAGGAATTCATTATCATTTGACTTGATTCATAAGAAATAATCAATGGAATCCTATATCAAGAAGTGTGTAGATGATAGCCACCATCATGAAAATACATTAAAGAATAAAACTCAATGGTAAAGCAGAAATAATAAAATGTACTTGAAAAACAAATACACAAATCAAAAGCTAAAAGGATCACTTCAGAAAACCACTAAGTTACAAAACTAATTAGTAAGAGCAATTCAATGTTACAAAGACTATTCAAACCAAATGATGAGATGTTTGAAGTAAATTTTCCTTTATAAAAATAACCTTGAATGGAAATGGATTAAATTCTCCTATCAAAAGGTAAAGACTCAATGTGAAAGAACAGAATACCTATTGCTATACACTAGAACCTCCCATTGCCATTAAGAAGCATGTGTGAAGTGCTGGAGGATATTTCTATGGAAATGGACACCAGGAGTAGCGACACTTACATCACATATAGTAGATTCTAAGTCAAAAAGTGTAAAGAAAGAAAAGAATAGTATACTATGATAGAGGGATAAGTTGAATAATAGGAAACAAAAATGCATTCAATCAGCACTAGTCAATCTAATTATATAAACAATATGCTTGAAAGAGGTACATTTCAATACAATAACATCTGGGAACTTCCATACTCTACTTTCTTTAATAGACGGATCAACTGGTCAAACAAAACAAAACAAAACAAAACAAAACACTGAAAGTTTATACCAGACATTTCCAGAACATTTCATTTAACAGCTGCCAAATTTATATACTTCTCATGAGCATAATTTTTTCTAAGTACGAGTTAACCATTGCTATCTTTTTACAGCTGGTGCATTTGTCCCCTACACCCATCAGGATCTACAGCAAGATGATAATGATTTTCTTATGTGTTCCTTTCTTCAAGCTTTATTAATTCAACTTTAGTTTTCTCCATTAGGACAACTATCTTTCATAGATTTTTGTGTATCATGTGATACGGGGTCAAATTCTATCTTTCCATAAAAATATACAAGTTCTCTAACATTATTTATTTTAAAAGTTCATTTTTCTCATCTAATTACAGTATCATGCTACGCTTTTTTCTGTATCTTCCCTAGCACAATTTCTCCTCCACATTTATTATAGTCAGTTTTGTTTGGGTTTTGTGTGTGTGTGTGTGTGTGTGTGTGTGTGTGTGTGTGTGTGTTTTCCCAACAGTAGGTCTCGAACTCTTATATTTCCCAGGGTCTCTTTTGAAGACAAACCAAGGAAATATCTAAATTAGGGAGCATAGACATAAATATGTGGAAACATAATCTAGGTGATGTAAGCCTCAGACTTCCTTTCAAGAGCTCTCAGAAGTGTAAGTGTAAAAAGTAAACACTCCCATGGCTTGTTTTTCTTCTTGTAATCTTACTGATTGTGTTGTCTCAACCTTAGCCATTACTCATTATCTCCCCAAATGTAAAATTGCCTCACACTTGCTGAGTGACTGAGGTAAAGAGAAATAAATATGATGGACTATCAATGATTGCAATTTTCATATTAAGGAGCATTAATAAGTATCTGTATAGAATAACTCGAAGAATGGAGAAATAAGTCCTTAGAAAACAGATTTGCTCATGGTTGCATTACTTCCTAGACTTCTCTACTGTCTTCAACTGTGTCACTGTTATTAGTCACTTTCCTGTCACTAGAACAAATTACCTGACATTTGAAATTAAAGGAGAAGTGGTTTATTTTGGCTGGAAGTTTGTGGTACCCGGGCTTGTAAGTTGGAAACATAATGATGGAAGGACATAGCAGAGGAAAGTTCAAACCATGGCAGCCAGGAAGCAGAGAGAGACAGGAGGAGCCAAGACAAACATAAACCCTTCCAGGTCACATCTCTGGGACCCATACTCCCAACCTGGCCCCACCTGGGAACTCACCAATGGCTTCATGCATTATGAGTACAGCATGCCATGACCCAATCATTTTCACAAGCACAAATTCTAAACATATGAAAATTTAAGGGGACATCTTATATCTAGATGGCAATACTCACCTACATAAATATGGCACCTTTATTCAAAATTTAAACATGTTCAAGCTTCACTTTCTTTGAAGAAATCCTTGGATCGATGCTATTTAGACTGACTGCAGGTGTGTATATTTATTATTCAGTTTATTCCAAGTTACTCAATTTAAACCCTTTAAGTCCAGATTTCTTTGAATTTTGTCTGTCAGAGAAAGAAGCAGACATGCAGTATCCTTATTTCTGTTGGGAGTGTTGAGTTCACTATGAGGTAACACAAAGTATGAACTTACATGTGAATGCATGTACATTTCTATGGGCAAATATAATTGTCAGGGATAGAACTAAGACATCTCATGTTAAAGAAAAATACTTTGTTTATTTTTATTTTTTATTTAATAGATATAATTATTTTGAATCTTTACATATATTTGGATACATATATTTGGATATATATATATTGAGAACTATATTTATTTGAATATATATATATTTGGATACAAATATATAGGAGACATATATTTGAATATAGATAGATGATAGATAGATAGATAGATAGATAGATATACACACTGTCTTAAACTGTGTCACTAGGACAAATTACCTGACATTTGAAATTTAGGAGAGGTTTATTGTAGCTAAAAGTTGGTGATTATTATACTCAAGCAAATTATTTTACCACAAAGCTCATATAGTTACCTTTTTATTTGAAGAGAACTTTAAAACCCATTTACTTGCTGAATTAATAGCATCCAATACAATATTATTAACTATATCACTTATGCTGTGCACTGGATATCTAGATTTATTTAATCCCATACCTGCAATTGTGTATCTTTTGATCTGTGTCTTCCTACTTTCCCTGCCTCCTTGACCACTATAGTAGAGAACCAATGTCTACTGTGCTTCTGTGTATTTTATTACATATATGATATAACAGAATATATATTTTTCATGTAAGTGAGATCATGCACTATTTTGCTTTCTGCGTCTGTATTATTTCAATTACCATAATATCCTCTGGTTTCATCCATGTCGAAGTAAATGGCAGCTTTACATTTTTTACAAGACAGAAAAATATTCCATACCTTATCCATTCATACATTCATAACAGTTGGATTGTTTCCATATCTTGAATACAAGAAATAATTCTGCAATGAGCATGCAAATGCAGAGATATCCATGAGGTACTTCTTTAATTTCCTTTGCATATGCACCAGAAGATGTGTTTTTACTTCATATGACTCATTTTAATTTCTTTGGGAAACTTTCTATTGTTTTTCACAGTGAGTTCACTGACATACATTCTTTTTAAACCTACAAGAGGATTCCATTTTTGTTATTTGTTAACAAATAACATATTATTTGTTAACATTTCAATAAATGCCATAAATTAAAATATTTTCTAAATGCATAGTAACCTGTCCAATTTCCATTTTCTGAAGTTGAATTACAACTTTATCTTTTATACCAGTAATTATTATTAGTAGCAAAAGCTTATTTCTGTTCATCTTTCTGATTTTGCATCAAGAATATATGTATATATAGTATATACACTTGTGTCTACAAAATCAAATTTCACATAGATATCATTTGATGACAGCATGCTAACTACATAAATACTTAAAATCATATTTTAAATTTTGATGATTTCAATTTCTGAAATAGAGTTTCATACTTTAAGTTTGGGACATGGAAATGAGATAGTATGAATGACAAATCTTTTTCCACTCCAGTAACCTACAGGTATTACAAAAGAATTTTCTCTCAATAGTTCTACAAGGCATGGCTTCATGCATTGTGAAGCACTGATTTAAGTATTTTGGTACTAGTTTAAGTCGATTCTCTAGTTGAGTGATGCATAGTTATTTTTGAAATGGAGAAAAATTATGTCTTAACTTTTAATGTCTCATAATATCTGCCTTACTATTTTGGGTTTGTTAAGATGTTAATGACTATCATTCAATAAAGAAATAGCTGAAAGTTTCATTGTTAGAATGTTCCTTTGTCTGGTAGCAATGTAATGTGTTGGTAAATATGAGAATATAGAGACACAGAGATAGAGACCGAGAGAGAGAGAGAGAGAGAGAGAGAGAGAGAATGAGAATACAGAACACTGTATGGTATGTGATACACTGTATGGTACAGGTATGTGATACCTGTAAAGTCAGCTCTTATGTTCTTGCAAAAATCTAGATAATTATCTAGTTAATTCCATCTTTAAAAAATCTTTAAAAAAAGGAAAATGACAACAAGCCTAGACTGAAATGAGATAAAAAGACTGAAAGATGGGTATGGTGGTTTGTGTCTGTACTCATGGGCAGGCTAAAGTGGGAGGACTGCAAGCTGAAGCCCAGCTGGAGCAATTTAGCAATTTAGGCCCAATCTCAAAATACAAAGTAAAATAAAAATAAATAAAATACTGAATAAATAATATGTAGCTCACTGCAAAGACCCAGGGTGAAATCAGAGAGAGAGAGAAAGAGAGAGAGAGAGAGAGAGAGAGAGAGAGAGAGAGAGAGAGAGCAGTGAGAGAAGAAAGGAGGAGGGAAGCCGGTCAACTGAAGAGCACTTTGAATGCAGCCATTAACTGAATGGATACAGACTTGAAATGAGAATATAAACAATACTGTTTGTAAAGCTTAGTTTCTCATAGTGGGTGTAGAGCTGTAATCACAATAGAGCATAAAATGAAGACTGGTGATTGAAGGAGATGACGTACGTCAAATTTGGAACATGTTGAGTTTAAGACCTCATCTGAAGTTTCCATAGGCCTGTGTGGCAGAGGCTCATCTGATGTTTGTTTATAGGTAGTGAGAATTTCAACACAGAGCTGGTTTTACTTTTTTTCCCATCATTTGCTTATCGGCTACCTTATTTTAAAGACAGTTTGTTTCCTTGGCTCTCAGCTTCTTTGTTAATGCAGAGAAAAGTGAATGACTTCTAAGTACTTTACATTACCAAGATTTTCCAAATGACCTTCATCACAAATTGAGGATACACAAGTAATTGAGATATGCAATTTCAGAACAGAGAGGTTTAAACTGTCACCTTGGTTTCAATAACACAAGTTCCAATTCTTTATCTAAAACCTTTGGGGCTCAATGTATTTTATAATTTAAAATGTATCGAGTTTTTTGAGGTTAATTTGATTCAAATATGCTGTGTTGTGTTATTCTCGCGGTAGGTTCACCATTTCACACAGCAATCAAATGTTCATACATATATAGTGAAATGCACACACATCCACCCTAAGAAGATAAGCACTAAAGAACAATTCAGGGAAGGTTCTGTTA
Source organism: Dolichotis patagonum (assembly GCA_004027295.1). NCBI lineage: Eukaryota > Metazoa > Chordata > Mammalia > Rodentia > Caviidae > Dolichotis > Dolichotis patagonum. Next base: position 38,888 of record PVJX010013564.1, on the reverse strand, counting down.
TGAAATTAGTTTCCCAAACCTTTGTGAATTTTATACACCAGGATTTCAGAATTATGGATGATGGATTGTGTACGTATAGTGTTGTCAATTCCTCATGCATGAACTAATGAAGCAGTGTTATTAAATAACTTCGTTTTGGACAAATCTAGCTCATTTTCTCAGATTTTACAGTGAAACATGTTACAGGTGGGTACCACTAAGAGACAATATTTTCTATTACCTTAAATAAATATACATTATCAAAAACAGAATGGAAGATATAAAGCTATCTACTAATCCATGCAGTATGATCTTTCAAAGTAATAAAGAGATTATGCAAATATTTGGTATGCAATGCATGTCGGATTCAGATATGTATAGCAATAATACTGTGACATTTTATACATATGCATGTATTTTTAAAATATGCTCATTTCAGGGACAGAGCTAGAAAATTCCTCCCAGTAAAATTTTGGTCTCCCTCCTAAGGCGATTTCTTTCATCATTTTGTTCTTTTCCTTGCAGCTGTTGATCTCCTCCATGCTCTATCAGTTATTTTTTACCAATACAAGTATAGTCCCTGTGTTTTATGACATTTCTTACTCAATCTTAGTGAAGAGCACAGTCATGTCTAAGTGCTCTGAAGCTTTGGACATAATAAGCTCCTGGCTATTGCAAATTAGTACAAATATTATTTAAACTACAAAAAAATGAAACAAATTGTCTTTAAATATTTTAAAAATTCTCTTTGTGGAATATTTAATTAGGGAAAAATAACTTTCTCAAGTGGGAAAAGAATTTGAGAGGTAGAGAGGGAGAGAAGGGGATGCATAAGGGAATTAAAATGTGTTATGTATACGTGCCAACTCCGCACAGGGGGTGTAACCATTCTATATTGATGCATGCCCTTAACAATATGTAGAGTTACCACAAACCCAGCATCAACTACCATTGAATGTATGTAATAATCCCCATAACGGTTCTTTGGGAGTCATAACACAAAAAGAGATGAGTCACTTTTTAGTTTGATTGATCTGATTGCTTTTTATTTTGCTATGGCTACAGTGTAAGTTAGTCTAACACAAATAATAATTTCACAAGTTTCTGTATCTGATGACATAGAAACTGAAGTTGTCTATTGCTTCAAAAGTAATAAAATCACAACTTAACAACTAGTTGAAACACTGAAATAGTAATTTTATCACTGTAATGTATATGAATTGAGAATAAGAATAATAAATATCTGAAGTCATAATAATTATGATTCTCTCAGTACTGGTAATTTCACTTATTACATATTAATAATCCACCTGCTCTCCAAAGTATCTTAATTCAGAGAAATAAGAAATATACTTCTAAGTTCTGTGTAGTATATATAGATTATTTTTGATTAGTGAAGCAAATATGAGTTTTACCCTTTTTAGCAAATACTGCTGGAAAATAGTTTTAATTTTTAAAATTTTAATTACCACTCTGGCAAATGCAGTATATATCAACTTGAATGTGAACTAGAGATCAAACTATTATTTTAAAATGCATCCTTTAAAGTAAATTAAATGTATTTTACCTTTCATTATGTGAAATCATAGAGGATAAAAGTAGTTTTAAATAGAAAAATCATAAATTTAGACTTAAACTTCATTAAATTTCTTAGATACTATTAAAGAAGCTTTGAATAAACCTGACTAAGAGAAAAATAAATCAAACATATTTTCTTAATAGATTTGCTTTTATGACCTTGTTTCTTTAAACTTACTGTTTCTACATATTAATAGATTGTTGTTTTTCAAAGTATTCTTGAAATTATTTTTCAAATTTTAGAAAAATTAGTTATGAATGAAGGAAGAAAACAATTAAATATTTTTAGAACCCTTCAACTCTATCAGAATTTGCTTTCATTTAGGCTTTAGATATTTATATCTCAGTATATCAAAGACACATTTAAACCTCTAGTAACTAAGTCAGAATAAGTATATTGTGAAGTCAAGAAGCTTTTATTCTAAATAGTACAACTTGACACAGTCCTTTATTTAAAATATCCAAGTAGTTCTAGCATGAGACTCTCAAATACTGAGAACATAAATAGTGTTTGATTTCATTCAGAATAGTACTTGTTCTAAATTAACATTTAATGTCACTATTCTAAAAGTAATGAATTTCTTAACTGAATCACCATAGAATTTTTCTCAAAGAATGTGAAGACTATCTTCTGTATACTGATCCTCAAATAAGGAATGTAAAAGATTTTATGGAAGTTATCTCTTTCTTTAACTTCACAAATTTTTTATAAAATAATACCTTTCCTGAAATCAAATTGATAATACATTTTAACTTTGAGATCTTAGGGCCATTCATGTATTTACTACCCATCCAAAGAAAACTGTCATTTGAATCACATTCAATCTAATCTTCACCATCTAATGACTTAAGGGGTCTGTATAGTTAAATGTTTAGATATTCAGAATATTCAGTTTATAATGCTATACATTCCACTCTTGCTTCTTGAAATCCAAACTTTAAGAGCAAAAGACTATAGATGAATCCATGGATTCTGTTTTATGTCTCTGTACACAGTTTTGTAACAAAAGTGTGAAAACTTACAAAAGAAATTTGAATGTTTAAGGGTTATTATAAATATAATGTAGTAAAAAACATAGGCTATGTTTTGCAAGATAAAAATTTTCTTTTGTAAGAGAGTATTGTATTTTTATGCTTCAATTGGCCTCTACGAAAATCTTACAAAATTAAAGACCTATAGACTGCAGCCAATAGACTTGATTTAAAAATAATTATTAAATTATCACTTGGCAGAAGAGGGTTTCTCCCTTGCATATGCTTGTGAAGATGGCAGAGGGAGAAATGTCCAGTGAAACTATTGAGTAGAGAACAACTTCAAGAATATTTGAGGGAAAGTATTTAAAATATATAGTTCTCAATTAGTTTAACATCTATGTCCAAATAAAATCCAATAGACACTGCCTTCTCATGTTTTCCTTGCAAAGAATTTCTAACAGGAAATGTGCAGTATTTGTTTTCAATGATAAATAGAATTCTCTTCACTAACAGAATGATAGAATTATACCTGGTAGTTTGGTAATTTCATAGTTCTTTTTAATGTTGTTTTAGCCAAATGTTGACAAATAAAATTATTTTAATTGATTATGCTGTCTTATATACCTTCAAGGTGTTTAATGGAAATTCATAAAAAGGATTTTCAATCTTACTTTTAAAATATTTTACCCTTTTTTTGATAGTTTAGCTCCCCCTATCTTGCTTGAGAGCTTTACTTACAACGAAGTGATGTGGTAGGTAGGTACCTTTAGTGAAGAACAAAAAACATGAAAATAAACTGCAACTACCTTCAATAGAAAATGATGAGGAACATAGGAGGCTAATATTTTTGCTCAGTTCAGTAGTTAAAGTGGAATTCAGTTACAAAAAAATCCTCTTACCAACTCTTATACTAGGGAGACTATACGGTATTTACACATGTGAATTTGGCTTATTTCGCTTATGAGTATGGTCTCAAGTTGTGTCCATTTATTTATAAAAATCTCAATGTGATCATTCCTTATAGCTGAGTAGTACTCCATTGTATAAAAATGCCACAACTTTTTATCCAGTCCTCATTTGATGGGCACTTAGGTTGTTTCCAGGATCTGGCTATTCCAAATTGTGCTGCTATAAACATGGATGCACATATATCACTGTGGTATGATGTTTTCAGTTCTTCTGGGAATATGCCTAGAAGCGGAATAGCTGGGTCAAATGGGACTTCCAAACCCAGCTTTTTGAGGAATCTCCAGACTGACCTCCACAGTGGTTGCACCAGTCTACACTCCCATCAACAGTGCAGAAGAGTTCCTTTTTCCCCTCAGCCTCTATTATTGTATTTGAAAGTATGCTCAACTATAGCAGAGAAAGAGATTATTTTGATAACTACTGTTAATGTCCTGTTGTCTTAATGTAAAGTACTGTGTTGCTTATGTTGTTCTGTGCTGATCTGCTTTGTTCTGCCCTCTTTTGTTTTATTCTCTTAAAAAAAAAAAAAAAAAAAGATTCCTAGGCCCTGAAAAAAATCCAAAGCCAAAAGGATAGCCTGTTATACACATTTGCAGGTTAAACACCAGTTAGTCTTTGATTACAAGTATTTGAACACCATTTGTTGTACATACGATTTTAATTTTACCTGGTAGTTGGAATGGCTATCTGTGTTAGCTAAATAGCTTTGGCAAATACCACCACCATCAAAATTTCTTGTTTTCTTATAACAGAATGCAGTTTTGAAAGTTGGAATAAAGTCATTACCATGAAAGTTAGGCTCCTATTCTCTCACAGAAACTGATAAGAGTGTTCTGCTTCCCTTGATGTTTGCATTTCAAAGAATTGGTCCTCAGGCTTTTGAGAAAAGGTATTCTTGAGACATAAAGCCAACTGGCTAAAGTCCAGTTGACACAGGTCTTTCTGTGCAAGATGATTTATATACATTTCAAAGAGATGAGAAAATAATTGTAATTACAAGTTTTCTAAGCGAAAGTGCTCTTTGAAAAAGGAGAAGAGAAATCTTTTCTTGCACTTTCAAAAGGAAAAATTAAATCCCTTATTTTTATTTCATTTTTGGCCTTTCAAGAAAAATTAATAAGGTATATTTAAAATCAATCATTAAAAGAGAATACTTGTTTTATGCTATAAAGTCAAGTATCAAAATAAGTTTTTAATCTTTTAATTAAATATATATAAATTTGAAATTGTATAGTTCTACAAAAGATGTTAGCTTTACTCTTAAACAATACCCAACTTATATATTTGACATTTAAATTCAAATCCAAAGATCCTTGGTGTTTTATGGGTTTTATCCATTGGCTTATTCAACAAGACTGCTTCTGAGGAAAGAAAAGAGCTATCCCCTATAATTCCTAATGTGCTATGAACTGCTTAGTTTTAGAACATTCTGGATGAACTCAGATTAAGTCTCACAAATCCTGGAATGAATAAAATCGCCACATTTATCCCATTTCAGAGTGCCTTACTGAATGAACTGAGCCAAGACTTTGAAATGGTAACTTGTCTACGGCCATACCACCCTGAATGCGCCCGATCTCATCTGAATTGGTAACTAAAACTGTTGATCTAGTATGTATTCACAAGTTATTTCTATTTATCTTACAGGTTAATGGCAAGTCAAAATATTTAATTAATCGCCCATCAGTGAGATTCTGACTAGCCCTCACATTTCTGTACTGACTAATCAATTCTTTTCCCATTTTATTTTGATTCTCATTCACAAAATCTCATATGATGCTCTTGTATGAAAATGTCTCTGTCTTTACCTCTCATATCATAGAGAGAAATCACAAGTTTAGGGTTTAGTAAAATTGAATAATTCTATATAACCAAATCTTTCTATATTGTGTTAGAACTGGTCAGGGATTTTAACATATTCCTCATTCCTAATGTTTTAATTTTAACAAGCAAAACTCAAATGGCAAAATTCCTCTCCAGAATATAACAGTCTTTTTTATTGGCTTTTTTAAAACACAAAATGAGTTCAGAAACCACAGCCACTTTAAAAGTGTATGCAGACCTTCTAGCATGTTTTTAGTTTGGAGGTGATATATATATCACCTTTTTAGTTTGGAGGTGATATATATGTGTGTGTGTGTGTGTGTGTGTGTGTGTGTGTGTGTGTGTGTAATTTTGTGAATTATCAATTAAAAATGATTTTATTTGGATAAGAATAATGTTGGAAACACGTAAGAAAAGGTGAATGTGTTTCAAAATGATTTTCAATGCGTCATTTTCCCTCTGAATACTGTATAACGTGTCCCAGTAGGCCGAGCTGGCTGCAGTGCTTAAGCAGAGATACAGTATGGATTTGCTAAAAGCACTTTAGTTTGAAATAGAGGTTTTGCAATCATGGTTATTGATGGTATAGTTTGTAACATTATTTTTATTCAACCCTGACCAATGGAAAATTAAAACAACTTTGATCACTTTGGAAATTCTAGGCTTGGCTTTTCATTTGTAAGCATCAATTATTTAAAGAATGGTTTAAAAGGGCTCTTGGAGCTCTTTTTTGGGGAAGGGGATTACAGTAATTTAGGCAGCAAATGTGAATGGTCTCAAGTTTTCAGTTTTATGTTGAATAAAAATGCCTTATAAAATAGTCACATTGCCATCTACTGACAGCTTTTTAGAAAAGAACTAACACTTTCTCATTAGCCTAGCTGTCTGACTATGCACTTAAGTGATCTGTTACTTGCCACCCAGCAGATGAAAAAAGAGGGAACACAGTGTATCTGTTACTCAGTGTGTCTACTTGGAATAATCTCACCATTCACAGAAACCATTTCAAGCTACCAAATACTTCATTTTTATATACTGCAATTAGATACATGTATTAATGGCATTATTATATAGTATTTCATAGCTGGTAAAACTGTTTTCAAGAAAGTGACTATAGAGGGTATGTTAATAAATCTGCCCTGCATGTACAGTACACAGGGACTTGCTAATAGGATTTTCATAATAACAGCATTTATCTCACAGTACATTTTATAATACCAATCACTATATAACAGCAGTTGTTACAACATTATGTGAAAAATGGGATTTGCGTTAAGGACATGCATTATAACCTGCAGCACAAAGCTACAATGGTAGCTGAAGCACCTGGGCATAAACCATTTTTATTCCGATTCTGTTTCTGGGGAAATTGTTTTGCCTTTGCCAGAAAGATATAAGAAAAACATCTAGTACTACTATAAATAGATCAAGAATTCCCATCCGCATTGACATTAACTCGTAGCTCCAATGTGTAGCATCCTCATCAGCGGGGTCTGTAATTCCATGGAAGTAAGAATTAAGTCTTCCCAGAGTTAAGAATAAACATCTCAGGCATCAAATGTAACTCACTTCTAACTTGTTTACATGGATTCATATTTTTGATTTATCATTATGCAATGTTCCAAGATACTGAGTTTCTCTTCAAAATAGTATTTAACTGTTGCATATTATCTTTCCATAAATACTTACAGAATTTTCAGATAACCACATGACGCACCTTTTACAACTTATAAATATATATATATACGACTAGCAACAATATATATATATAAATATATATATATAAAATGTTGCTAGTCATAAGAATACCTTATAAAGTATTACATAAAACCTGACCTATGAACTCCATGTAACAATAACCAAGTAAGGGACTCAGTTGCTTATAATCTTTTTTAAAAATGCAGAAATTTTTACCAAAAAATAGCTTTGGATAGTAACAATATATTTAAAATGTATTCAGGTTACTATTATTAATGTACTGTTTTATATGCTTTAACCAGGAGATATTAAACACATGGTGAATACATATAACTGCACAGCTGAAAGCCACACACCATCCAAAGAGGATATGCCATCATGTATTTTGTCCTATCTGGCTTTCCGTAGATTTGTTATGAAACAAAGTAAATTAATTAAAAGTTCCCTTTTTGGAGAGCCAGGCAAGTAAAACCTTTTGCTCTTAGAGCTGAAGTTGTCTTTGAAAAACAAATCATCCAAGACAAAATTATAAGCTTAGATTTTGCTACCTTCAACTAGATCAAAATTGATGTTAACGATTCTCACTTCATTTTCTCATGTTCAACATATAATGTTAACCAATGATAATTCAATTATATTTACTATTTAAAAAATCAAGACAGATATTTAGATTTTCTTTTTTCTCCATGAAAGGCACTGAAAAGAGTGCAAAGATATATACATAGGATATGGAACATCTCCACTACTAGGACTTGTGATATACACACAGGATACGGAACATCTCCACTAATAGGACTTGTTCCATACTGGACAAAACAGCTGACACCCACAATTTAAAAGAGATATGTATTTGGCTCATGGTTGCAGAGGACTGGTCCCAAGTCACAAACAGCATGCCTGAACATGCCAGTCTGTTTGCTTTATCACTGACCATTGATTTTTGTTGAAAAAGAAAGAGCACTTTATTCAGATCTCCCTGTGCCCAGGTATGCAAGACTTTTATAATAAGGACAGAGGAAAGAGGAAAACAAGGAGACAATGGGCATCCTTAGGTTTGCTTTATTGTTCCCAGTTATCTTCTATTCGCTTTTTCCTTTTATCTGAAAAGAATGCTGAGCCCCTAACTTCCAGGGACCAGCATCTACATATTCTTTATTTTATTTTTAATCTAGACTGAAGGAAGGAGGGCACCATTGACTGTGTTCTCTGCAGGACACATTTTGGAGAAGCTGCTGAGAGCAGCAGCAAAGCTGCAGGGTTCGTGGTGTTTGGGAGCATTGGGGAGGAGCAACGCAATGGAAGAAAGGACCAGGAGGCAGACAATGACCCTGAAGTCTTGCCTTCATGACCCACCAGGCACACCCAGAAGTGTGCTTTCTTAATCCCCTGGAACACTCTTAAGCCAATCAAGGTGACAATTCAACTTACCCATCACAGGACTACTGTTTCATTTCTTAGAAAGCTGATAATGAAATATTGTATTGGAATTAAAATGGGTTTCATTTTGTCTTGATTATATCATTCTGATATACTATGTATCTTGAGTTGAAATATTTCAAATTTTATATGATTTAACAATAAAAATGAAACTACAAAACAAATCAAACAACTAGAAGTATATTAGAAAATCTTAAAGAGTTAGGTTACAGCTGTAATCTCAGCACTTGAGAGGCTGAGTCAGGAGGATCTCCTTGAGTTGGAGGCCAGCCTGGGCTGCATAAGTGAGTTCAAGGCCAGTCTGCACTATATAGTTAGATCTTGTTTCTAAATAAGTAAATAAAATAATAAAACAACAACAAAAAACTTGCAGTGATGGAAGTGACATAAGCAAATGCTGTTTTTCCTTGCACAGCAGCAGTACTGAGAACAGAAGATTAAAAGCATCCACAGAGCTCTGTTTTGGTTTCTCCCTGAAACTGTCTTGGGATAGAGTGCCTACATTATGACTATTCCAAACTCTAATAAAGCATCTTCAAGAAAAATCAGAATAATGCAGAGAATAAATTTGAATAGATACTTCCCAGACTTTCCCCAAACTCCCTGCATTGGGTGATTAAGGATTTATCGTATGGAGTAGCTGTGGTACTATTGATGTTGATTCTCCATGAGAGTCGGAAGATGAGATACTTACCTGAAGATTTTCTTAATAGAATCAGACATTATTAAAGTTTATTGGTGATCACATTTTACTCTGAGATCCACCTAAACGACTCCCCTAAAATCCTTTAGCTCATCGGAATTGACGCTTGGCATCCAGCTTTCCCCATGAGCACTGAAAAAGTTTCTCACATTCCTAAGGGTGAATGAACTCATGGGTGCAAATAAGACACCTGAGAAAGAGAGCTAATGATTCTGTCAGAAGCAGATATATTAGAATATATTTATAATGATTTGAAATTAGCCAAATAAAAATTTAAAAGAGAAAAGATATTACAAAAATGAACCAAGAAGAAAATATACAAAATATGCAGAACACTCTATGTATGTATAATACATGGATAAAAACAAGTAGAAGTAAGTTATATGGGTGCAGATAAGGAGTGTATTAGCAAACTGGAAGATCTGGTCAAGAAAATTTCTGGAGAATGATATAATATTAAAAAGAGGCTGATGGATTATTGCTTATTTTTAAAATGTATGAAAAATTGAAGATTAATAAACATTCAAAATAATGATGGATAAATACTTCCAAGATATTTTTAGCAAAAGATGTCTTAATTTGAAAGGGTCCTCAGGAAAAAAAATTATGACGTGGGAAAGGGCTTCAGTGGAAATAAATGACAACAAATCCTTAGTATGTAAATGATATCAGAGTCACAAGTGAGGTATAGGTATCAGGGTTGATAACTGTGTAAAGAAAAATTGTGAAAAACATGCAAATAAGGTCAGGAAAGCCAGAAACACTGTTTGCCAACCTCATTCAGGGATTATTTCACCATCCAGGGGATGTGTTTTGCTTGACTTTTAGTATTAATTAAATTGTTGGACTTTGGAAGTTACTTGTTCACTTCACATTGTCTAGTGTGGATGTAAATACAGGCACTGGAGAACAAAGCATTCAACAAATGGTTCCTGCTGCAGTGCCAGACATTAACCACTTCTATATTTAACCGTTTAAATACTTCAAATACCTATTTGCTCAAAATGTTCTTTGAGAAAGCTTTGCCGTCTTTTCATTTCAGCCATTAGTGAGTCAATAAATCCTACAGAAACAATCATTCTACATTATATAACACCAATTTCAACCTTCAAATAACCTTTGATATCTTGAAGATGGAAATAATATTTTGTAAGACAATCTATTTGGACACCTTATGACTGTACTATGCCCCTTACTGCTTTTATGGAAACTAATGATACTTAAGAGCTCTGACCTTAGAATGAGAAAAGGAAAAGGGTCTAATCTCAGTTTTCTGAACCAAAAAATAGGAGTGATATTTTACTTCCCATATGATGTTTGGAGATTAAATACAAGTAACCCACATAGAGCACATACCACAGCCTGTGAGTGAGTAAGCCCATGATAAATATTAACAATTATAACTTTCACTACTAAAAGCTAAGAGGAAAAGAAATATACAGTTTAGTATAGAAACACTTGTATAACAATATGGCTTTAGAAAAATGCACATTTTTGGAGCCAGAGAAAAAGCACATATTTTTAGAAATTTCTGTGGTATATTTATATTTTTATGGCACTCTGTACCTTGGATACATGGTGAAAATAATATGGACTGTAAGCTATTTTTTTTTTTTGAGCATTTTAAAATCAGTTAGCTATATGTCGGGAATCATCAGGAATGCAATAACTATCACCTTCATTATTTTTTACTGGTGTTTTAATAAAGCAATATTTTCAGGCTGTTCTAGACTTTTCATTTCTTCGGCTTGCAACTAAAAAGTTAAGAATTTAGAGGAATTATTATTTATAAAAAAACAAAAAATCAAGTCTTCCTCAAAAATCAGAATTGTAGCTTAAAAATAAAATTACATGTAGTTTAAGAAATGTTGTATGTGGATAATAACGTGAAATGAACACATTATCAGATGAGCCTCAGGGAAAAAGAAGTCCACTTCTATATGCCGTTAATTTTTAATCTTTCGCTTCTCAGGTAATGTAAGGGTCCCGTGTTGATTCAAATGGATTGTTGATGTTTAGCCTCCAAATTCCTAAGTCATTTCTATGTGTAATTGAAGAGATGTTAAATAATGTTACTTCTAAAAACTAACGCTGAGAAAATAATGCAAATGGTACCTACATATAATAACTGGTTTGGATTTATTTCAGCATGAATCTGTGTAAATTTTAGTAACTAAAAATTAAAACAATATAGCCAGAAACAACTCAATAAGAAGATAAGGATAACAATTTAGCTCAATGCCGAGCACTTGGATACCAAGCACCAGGCCATGGGTTTAATTCCCAGCATCACAACAATAAAAATAGAAGAGGAGACAAGACATACACCTATTTATAGATGAGTCATTATATGTGATTATGTTTATTCATGGATCTCTATGTATACTCGATGCCATCTATACATATCTGCATAGCTACAGATACACATCCATAATAATGCAAATTAAGATATGCTATTTGGTCATAAGTAGATACAAGATGGTGGGAGACTGCCAGTTCAGGCTGCTAGTCTTTCAAGTATTTCATCTATGCCTTTGTCCTCATGATGCAAAAGTCTACTTTGATTTAAATAAAATATTAAAGTCAGAGAAGTAATTTTCCCTATACTACAATGAAAACTTCTGGCACACTACAACGAAAATTTCTGTTGGTCAAAACATTCTGCCAATTTTCAGAATCATCAACAAGGAAACAAAGACAAAGTGTTTCTGCAGTGCCAGGTCCTGAAACCACCTGTATGTGTTGACTAGATTTAGCTCATTAACGAAATAAAACTTCCATGGCAACTGCTGAAGTGGCAAGAGCAAAATTGTTTCAGTTTTTGTGAAGGTCATGAGTATGCTTCACATTCTATTTCAATAACTTATATTTACATTGTTATTATATTTGAATTATAATTCATTTGCATGTCCTCCATTGTCAAAATGAATTTCAGATTTCAGATAGGAAAAAAGAAATTGCTCGCTGCGAAGAAACAACAAATCTTCAGTATTTAATTGGATATATAATGATAATATCTGTAAAACTAATACCAAATTCAAATATGCTTTTATTGAAAAGTTCTTCAGTACTCTCTCTTATCATCTCGCATTTTCTCTGATGTACTGAACCTAAATTGCCACTTAGAATGTGTGATGAACATACAGAAACTTACATGTTGCTTTTTGTTTTATCTAGAAGCAAGTAGATTGTACAAATAGGCTTGATTGCTCTGTGATAGAAAATGTGACCATCTGTAACAATTCATATTGTGAACTTATTACATAGATAATTATTATGATTAGTGTTACAATTCAGCAATCAGAAATCTGTACAGGATCCAAAGGAACACAGCAGGATAATACTCCATCTAAATGGGCTCAGGAAAAATGCAATTTATTTGACACACTCCACAAGAGAGGCAAAATCAATTGGACATATAGCGTAATCATTTTTCTCCCCCTCAGCAGCTTGGAACAGGAACCGGTTCCCTGCACAGAGGGGAGCTGGCCGTACAGAGCCATGGTTATTACATCTGCATAAGAACAGATCAACCCTTGGGCACACTCTAGGTGTTACTGGGATTCCTTTTATCTGGAAAGGGCAGGTTATCTCCTAGGTAGGTTCTTTTTATTAACTGACGGCATATATTTCACCAGCAAGTGCTATTTTTATGTTACTCACTTAGAAAGCAAAGCCTTTCCACCTTTCTAACTCTACTTGGCTTCAAATGGATCAATTATATTTAGATATAAAAAAAAACCTACCTATGCTTCCTCCTGCAAAGTTTTTTGTGATTGCTTTATGAACGATGCTTTGAACAGTGAGTCAAAATAGAAGCATTATAAACTTAAGTCTTTTCTGGTACATAATGCTCTTCTGAGTTTGAAGGATACGGTAACTTTTTATTATCATTCTGATAATATCTGTAACTGTTCACTTTCTTTAAAAAGCTGTTAATCTATATCTGTTATATTCACTAAGATATGACAGAAGAGAACTTGGTGCGGGGGTGGAAGAGAGAGGCAAAAAGTCTGAAGCTATGCCATTGGAAAGCTGACATCCTAAACATCCAGACCTACTAAAAAAATAGCTGCTATCCTGGGACAGATACATGTTCTGTTTATAAACTCCCTAGGTGAAATGCAATTAGCAATAAAAATTGAAATATTTATTGGATAAAATACTCAAGTATTAAATGTTAAATTTTATAATAATTATATAATCAATAAAAGTAGTATCATTTTCTTTTAACAACATGCAGAACTCAGTAATGTTTTTGAATATATTAATTTCAATATTTGTTTTCTTTTTCTATACAATACTTCATATCAATAATTGTTTAGCATTTATATAAAAATATAGAACTTCATTATATATTTTCTCAAAGTATTCTATAAATATTTACTTTATATTTTGGTCAGATATTCAAGAAACCATGTTATTAAAACATATATTTGTGGAGGGATGATTATATATCAATCATGCTAGTTCTTCGTTTTCTCTTTCTTTACATACTAATTTACAAATGGAAATGGCATGTTTTGCAAAAAACTGATAAACGAAAAATAAGACTGCTTCTTCAGTCCCATGCTGATTTTAGAGGATAGCAAATACAAACTTGTTTTTTATTTTCAGAAATATTCTTCCTACTAATTGATCTTTGCTCTAAATTTTATAGTTTCAAAATTACATTGCTAGCCTTGAAGATCAATACGTTCATGAATTTTGCAGTGAACACACTGTTTTTTGTTCTACTTTTCCATAGTCCAGATTGTCAATTCCCACCACATTCAGCACTTTTTACTGATTCTTCTGTTATTTTTCATTTTCAAAATTGCATGTGTATTCTTTTTTTTCTTGATTATTCAATCATAGTAGTATTGATGAACCTCTCCAAGTGAGAAGTAGAAGAAAGGGATAAGGCTTTCTTCTCCTGCCCAGTTCTTCCAAAATAAATCCCTCACACAGTTTATTCCATTTGAATTGCATAGCCATGAAGATAATAACCAATATCTGTATTGCTATGGTGCTGTAATTATGTCACAGCTTAGTGATATAGAAGTTATTTCATGTAGTATACTATCTCTGCGCTTCATATTTACTCAACATTTTGTTACTTCATAGTTAAAATTTCCATTGGTCTCTTCTCAGTGGCCACCATTAGTTCACTGTCAAACAAGTTTTACATATCTTCTTAGTGAATCAAAACACATTCCCAAAATTCACTTGATGCTCTTCATCTACTTATATGTGAGAGGATAATAAAAACTGAGCTAGCAAGTAAGTGCAACTACACTTAGTTAAAAACCTTGAAAGTATATGAAATTAATGTGTTTAAACAATTTGACCTACATATTGCCAATTGGAAATTTTTAAGAGAAGTATCTGATCCAATGTATCAAACTAATACAAATGAAAATGAAGATACTTATATTAATAAATAAGAGCCCCTTGGCTAAGCCACATCATCAGCTGATGGTCTATTTCAAAGCTTTAACCTCAAAGATGCTTTTAGCATTTTTAATGATTGTAACTCAAACCATCCTTGCAGGATACATTTTCATGTTAAGGACAATAGACCACCTTCTGTTTTGTTTTTCCAAACTAAAAATTTTTGGGCTTACACAAATTTTGAGAAGGAAGAAAAAGGGCTGGGGATTTAGTTCAGTGGCCTAAGTGCCTGCCTGGCAATCATGAGGTCACAAGTTTGATCCCTGGTACCAAAAAAAAAAAAGAGAGAGAAGGAAGAAAAAGGTATATTACACAGTAATCTTGCAAAACAAAATTAGAATAGTCTGGGGTTTTGATTGCAGTAAATAAAGTCTTTTTTTAAAAAATCTTACATTATTATTAGTAACAAAAATCAGACATAAACAAAGTAGAAATGCAGATTCTGCACATAGAATCCAGTCATCTTGAAATATTTCACCATGCTGCAAATTATTACCAGCAGTTTTGGAGACTTACACATCTACCTACTAAAGAGAAAAAAAATGTGTAAGAAGTGATATTAAGCATATATTTGTATCTTAATATATACTCCATTGGTAGTGGATTCATTTGCTCAAACCCAACAAATTGTCAGTATTTGCCCATTTAGTGCCTACAAAATAGCAATTTCATCTTATTCAGCCTGGTATTTTGGGGCATTTAGTTTTTGTAAAAACAAATACCTTAGAAAAAGAAAGAGCATCAATTAAATTATCATTTGATTTTATATTCATTAAACTTTTTTAAAAAAATAATTATTGCATATATAAAGTCTCATTTAATTCTGCATTTTTTTTACATACTTCTCACTGAGGGGAGCATTATACAAAGAATCGTAACTCTATATGACAAAAAGCCTGTTTAGGTACTTTTATCTATATAGATGAAACGGTCACTATGAGAAAATCAAGTCAATAATTCTATTTTAATTGTTTTCTAAAATTTAAAATAGAATGTGAATATTTACAAATTCATTTTGTACTGTACATCAACAAATCCACAACAGTATCTTTTTAAAGTGAAATAGCTTATGGTGAAAGAATTCATTCTGAATAACAAAAACAAATCCAGGAAACAAAAACTATTTGATTAAAATTCAATTTTTTTTTTTGTACTGAGAATAGAACTCAGAATCTTGTGCTTATCAGGAAGGCACTATGCTGCTGAGCTATAATTACAAACTAAACATCAATTCTTTATTTTTGAAGGGAATATCTTTTGTCAATACATTATTTTTCTCAGTAGTTGTGCTTTTACATTTAATGAGCATTTTGTAGTGTTTTTATATTATGTTTTATATCACAATATGATCATACTCGAGTAATTTGTGATAAATGAAACAGAAAGGGAAAAGGCTAGATAATTGAGAAATATTTTAACAGTATACTTGATACTATGAAAATCATAAACTATTATTCTTTTGCTTTTCTATAATGACTTCTGTTTTTACATTTCATATTTTATTAGGACTTTGATTTATATTTTCTCATTTAGTTTTCTTCTTTACTGCTTAACATTGAACCTAACTGAGAACTATAACAAAATCATTTTAAGAAAACATTCTACAAATTCCACATAAAAAAACTAGAACTTTTCCCTTTGCTATAAATTTAATAATAAAATGAAATCCAAAATTAAATATAATTTTATGTTGTTATATACAATAGCACTAAATATTTCAAATATTTTAATAATGCCTATGTTAAGGGTAGCTCACATAACATAAAATTGATCCTATAAGCTCTGTTAGATTCATTGTTTTTTAGTACATTCAAAGTTATGTAAGTATTGCTACTGTCTAATTTCAGAACACTTATCTCATCCCAAGAGACCTCACACCTTTGGCAGTGCATAATCTCAATATTTTTAAAAGAAAAAAACACTATACAGTCTTTGCTCTGAAAACAGAACCAAAATGAAAACTTAGATGATTTCCATTCCTTAACAGAAAGTAATTAGTGAAAGTAGCAGTTTTGCTTTAGATATGCTTCTGTACCATCCGTACTCAGCACTTTGACTTCATGCTTGGAAGAAGACCTCCAGAAGATAATATTACAACAATTTTTTTTTCTGAAGTGTTTATACTATTTGGACTTGCAGTCCTCTTAAATGTCTTCCTCCCATGTATACAATGAATGTGGTCATTTAATGCATTAATATCTCCAATTCCTCATCCTTTTTACACCCAGGGATTTTGCCATGTAATTTTAGAGTACCCTGCTGTCCTGGCCTTGAATGGGCATGGGGTGTGCTGTCGGGCAGCGTAGTTTTAACAGATGCGATGCAAGAACAGGCATGAAATGACCTTAAAGTTTTGGATTTATTTGCTCTTGCTATCAGCCATTGTCATTTAAAAAGGTAAGCCTAAACCCAACTGCTGTTTCTGGAGGAAAAACGAGTCATCTGAATGAGAGCCAATCTATAGATATATTACTAGGGAGCCAGCTGAACTGCAGATGTGTGAGTAAGCCCAGCCAAGGTCAGCCTAGATTAGCCAATATCCAGCTGGTACCACCTGTGAAAAAGCCTAGCCCAGGGCAGCAGCCTCCTAACCCAAACACCTCTGCAGTGTGAGCCATGAATGATCACCTACTTACAGGCTACTTGTGGTTCTGTGGCTGTTTATTAGGGAGTATTGTGTTAGTAAGAGGAAACCGAAGCTGTGAATAACTAACGAGAAATTTTAAAATATCATCATTAAACATTCCATAATTTCTCAAGCTATGGACACCTGCATTCAAAAAACATTTCCTGAAATCATCACAATCAAAATCCTCTTTCTGAATCCACAACAGTAGCAGGCTCTGCTCCTACTATGGCTGGAGTTAACTGGCTAAGTGAGGAGATTAAGAAATTCCCTCTGTAGTCAGTTTAGGAGAACAACACTTTCTCCTTAACTAAAAGATAAGACTAATTAAAATACCTTCTTGAGCTGAGAGACATCTTACACAGAAGGCAATCACTCCACAATCAAAGGAAAATGGAAACAAATGAATATAGACTTGAAAGTTATTTAAAAGGATAGTTAGTTATATAAATATCCAAACAAACATTCAGACTGTTTCAGAAAGTTTCAGTGCACTAACTATGCACCTGTGAATTGCAATTCATTCACTTGGGATGAAGTGAGTAACCATGGAGTTACTGTCAGGGATTGGATTTTGGTGGAACCATAGCATGCCACTCACAAGCAATATAACCAAAAAGTCATAAAGGATTGAGCCTCAAACTGAAGACACAAGAAAAATCAAGAGGCAAAACACAACTAATATAAGAATGAAAATTTAGAAAGTTATTAAGACAACATTTAGGGACTGGGGGACCTGGAACTCAGACACAGCAATGTCTGGAGGGAAACAAGCACCTTGGCTTCTGGCACAAATGGATAAAAAAATTACACGGGTTTCTTTCACATGGTTCCAATTACTTGGTATGGCTAGTTTAAAATTTCAAAGTGAAGCCAAACTATTTCTTCAAGTGATATCAGAAACTTTTAGTTGTGCATATCAATAGGAGCATTTAGAACCTTTGACCACCACACTTCTTGAATACACAAATACATATATTAGAACTTTCCTTGCCACAGTCCAGATGTGGATAAGTGTATGCAGAGATCTTGGGAGCCTAGATAAAACATTCTCCACAGGAACAGCAGAAAGTAATGGGAAAATTAACACTATAAGTAAGCCATAATATATGTTAAATAAGTTTCTATTGGGAAACAAGTCTCTCTTGCAACACTGCTTCCCCAAGTGTAAATTCTGCTTAGAAATTAACTTTTGTAAAAGTAGTTATTTGTAAATTGTGCTGTGAGCACATAGTCTGTCATTTCCAGGTACTTCACCCTATTTGATGGACAGGGCTGGATCTGACATGCACATTCTCTGCTCTGAGAGGGGCTGATAGTAGTACTTAGACTGTCCAAGTTGTGTGAATGAATCAGTTATTCTACTTACTCAATTATGAATTATTTGTGCTGCACATACTGTCTGAACACATTTCATATGCTACTATTATAAGTAATGTGTTGATTCTATTCTTTTCTAGAACTAAGAATACAATTCCAAAATTGTTTTGTATTGGAAAGATCAGTAAGAATAAAATATAATAGGAAATTAAAAAATGATAAGTATTATAATGAAAAATCCAATCAAGATAAGCAGGTAAGTAGCTGTGAAAATGTATTTTGAAACATGTTACTCCTGAAAAACCTCCCTGATTATAAATATTTTGACAAAATTGAACAAAGCATGTCAATAGAGATGTGCAGCCAACAGAAATAGCACTGCAGGAGATGAGCACCAAGACTGAGAAGGGGCATGCGTGGTATTTTTGGGTAATAAATATAAAGAAGGTTGGGCAGGCATAAATTATTTAAAAATATGTTATATTCCTAATGATCTCTGAACATAATTTCTTGCCTTTAAAGGAATAACTAGACAAAAGGGAGAATCAATATTAAGTACAGAGCCAACTTAAATTACTTGTCTTATAAAAACATTTTTATTTTATGCTTTAGAAATGCAACTCTCCAATTAAGTATACAAAAATTCAGATCCCATCTTGCACTGATTCCCATCTTGCACTGATTCTGTTGTCAATGTTAGGTGAGATACTTGGCCACTCTGGCATTTGAAGCAGTATGAACCTGAATGATATGCCTACCAAAGAAAGACATACTCCATAAAAATAAATGTCATTTTAGTGACATTTATTTCATTAAGTCTTTGATTAACATGGCATTTTCCTGTATGTTTTGATGTGTGTATACTAACATGTGTGCATACCAACATTTGATAATGGAAGTCATATAACATAAAAATGATTTTCATTATCCTAATAGAACCAATTGCGAAAGTTCCCTAGATTTATCGAGATAGCTTTAAAGAAAAATGCTATCAAACTATCAGTCATTATGAAAGCAATCCATTTCCAAACTCAAGAACAGAAAACTCTTTTAACTATAACTATAGATTTGAAAGAGATGATATATTTTTACCTCCACAAATATAACTCTTACTAAATATGGGGGGAAAGTAAGAGACACACTGCAGCTAGCAAGAGACACAACTAACGTGAACAATGTCAAGGAGAGAGATGTGAGAACAACACTGAAACCTTTCTTTAAACACAAAATGTCAAAGGATGAAAAGAAATCAACAGCAAAGTATGAAAACAAAAGGAAAAGTAAAATTAAACTAGAAAGCAATTTTTGTTCTTTGTAACATGAACCAATCAACTTGATTGACACACCAGTGAACAAATCTAGTACTTCAAGTGTGCCCCTTTCTCTTACAGAAAAGAAAGAGGTTTGCTGGGTTAAAATAGCTCACATTGGATCAGTAAAATTAATTCTATTTTTGGCTAAATATGATGAACAAAGCACATGTTTCTGCTTCTCTTCACAAACAGACATTCAAGTAATAAATAACTGGAAAACAAAATCAACCAAAGAGGGACTCCGGCTACTGCTCTGGAAGCTGGGAAAGAAGAAACTGTCTTAGTCTTTTCAGGGTGCTAACAAAATACTTAATTTATAAAAAGGGAAATTTTCTGCTTATAGTTTTGATGACGGGTAATCCATGTTCAAAAGGCCAGATTTGATGACTGTGGTGGGTGCACACACACAGCAGCAACAGAGGAGCGGCTTCCAGGCTCTTTTCTAAGGGTTTAGATTCCACCCGTGAGGCGTGAACAATCATTACCCAAAGATTCCCATCTCTAAATACCGCCATTTTTGAAATTGAGCTTTAACATGTGAAATTTGGGGGATGCAGGCATTCAGACTAGAGCAACAATCATCCAACATTCTGGGGAATATGGAAAGCACAGAGCAGAACTGATCCTTGAAGAAAGCACTGAGGAAATCAAGGCAATAACTGCGACGATTCATTAAGACCTGTTTCAAAAAAAATAAAGAAATAAAAGTAAAAAGAAATCTAAGAATAACAGCAGAGCATAGATTTAGATTATCAGGTTTCCAATGGGTTTTACGTTGTCCAGATTATTTGTTTTAATATAGAAGCTTCTTATTACGGGTGGAAAAATATAACCTGGACTTCATAGCTTGACAGTTTGTCTTTAGGAGCTCTGGAAAGGCTTCCATACAAATGTACATATTTAAATTCCTCAGACGATTTTGTTATAAATTATTGCTATCCAAAGTGGTCTCAGTTGCTTACTTCCAAGTTCCTGTCTTAAAATATACTAATTAATGATTTACTGCGAAGTCTGAAAATTTTGGTGAGATTATATTTTTATATATGAATATTTTTATTTAACAAATTGCATTTTTTATAATTTTGAAAAATATGTAATCATACAGTTTAAAAGTTTATGATAAAGGTTTTTCATAAAAAATGCTTATTATATTTTAATAGTTATCTGGAAATATTCCCATCTTAATTCTTATGTATATAAATAAGCACATATGTAAAAAATATGTGTATTATCAATGTTATAAGTAATATTATATAACATATGTAAAATATACCATACACACACAAGTAGCAGCCATTTGTGGAGTAAATATTTCAAATTCCTCAATGAAACATTCCTACAAACACTCTGGTAACAAAACATAGGTATACTATGATTTTTTCCTATACATACATATCTATAATAAAGTTTGACTTACAATTAGTCACAGTGGAGATTAACAATAATAATTTAAAATAAAATGGAAAAAATTACAGCAATTTACTATAATAAAAGTTATGTGAATATGATCTTTCTCAACATACACTGTAGATCTTAGCACTGTCGGCATGTACTGTTTCCCTCTATTAAATTAAGAACTTTCACATTCACTGAAACAAAGAGTTGATGTATTCCCTTTGGTATATCCTAATTTCAGGCGTTACTATTCTTGAGCTTTGGGGTCATTATTAAGTAAAATAATTTTTACTTGAATGCAAACATTGCTATACCCTAATAGTTTTTTTGATAGCCAACAAATGATGTGCATCTGGGGTAGGTCAAAGTGGTAGAACAAAAGATTTTATCTTGCAATAGAGAAGGACCAATAACATATCATGCACGGATTGTTTACTTTTTGAATTCTCCACTTAATGCAAACCACAACTAACTGGGTAACTGAAACCATGGAGCAAGATCATGGATGAGGAGGGACTACTGTGTGATTTTTTAAAGAAATCATTATACTTTAAATTTCTCAGAACTAATTTGGAAACATGTAATGTCTCTTTATTGGAAAATTTAAATTTTTCAAAAATCTTACAATTGAATAAACACAAACTATAGACTGCCATTTATACATCTAAAGTAACAGAAGATAGTTTATTTTGACAATTATAAAAAATAAAGTTTCCAAAATTAGTAGTTCTTCAAGTTGGATTTTAACATTAGGTATTTCTTACCTTCTAACCAGTACCTCATCTTGCTGTTCATATGCCATGGCTACAAAGGAAAACTTCAAAGAAATAATCACTAAATGGTATCTATTTGCTTCTCAACTCTTTGACTAACATCAAGTGTAATGATATCTAAACCAGTTTTTTAAATTTTCAGATAATCTCTCTCTTACAAAAAAATTGACTTTTTGGAAAGTTGTTCCATTCAAAATTTATGTTTAACTGACTGACCTTGAAAACAAAAACTGATTACCTCTGCTTTGGAAATATTATTATATTGATGATGATGGAAAGATCCTCCAATGTAAAGATTTCTAATGGAAGGTCCCCCTCCATCATGACTGTTGAGGACCATGTTTCTGTGTCCTGAATATGGATTCGAATCACCTAGAGGATGAGCTAAGACTCATATTTCTGGCCTAGTGCTGTGGTTTACCAAATTAGCAGGTATAGGATGGAGCCCATCATATCATATTTCTAATGCTTTAAGACAAACTGAGAACACTGACTTAGGATATGCACCTACTAATTAACAGCTGAAAGTACATATATATAGCTAATGAAAAGCAACAAATATCTTGCAGTGATTTAATTATCTTTGTGTTTTAGCCACACACAGTAAATTTTAGGAAATGTTAAATAGATGATAGATAGATAGATAGATAGATAGATAATAGATAGATAGATAGATATAGATAGATAGATTCTATATGCTATTACATAAAAAATAGCACATTTTATTTCTAGAAGCAACTTTGTTATTAATGCCTCATACCTGCAATGAAATACACCTTTGAATGGTATCTATAATATTTTATGCAAAGATAGGTGTTATAGATTAAAAACTGATGGTCAACTTAACGCCAGCAGAATTAAATCACCATGGTGCTGAGCATAGATATTTCACCTGAGGAAAGTTGCCAGCATAAATAGAGATGTGGAGAAGGGGAATGAAGGCCTTGGCATTGAGGCGTTTTGGGCTCTCCTATGTGTTACTGTTTGAGCCGTTGGTTCTCCTGGAGAAGCTCTGGTCCTCACATCGAGCATTGCTTCCTGGCTCCGGAGGGGAAGACATGTGCTGCTTAATCTCCAGGATGAACTCGTCATGCTGGATTCCTGGCATGTACTGCACTGTGCTTACCATCGGAGGAACTCGGGGCCTCCGTGTCACTGAGGATGACTATGGTGTTTTTCAGGACAGCCCTGGTCTTTGTTTTGAGTGTGACTTCTCGGCTCCAGCATAGAACCCTCAGCCTATCAGCACAGCTCCTTCACCCTGCTGGCATAGACTTCCTAGCTTCCACCACTGACCTTTGGCTTTCCCAGCACAGATCTGTAAAAGAGGCTGGCGTGAGTCCTTCTTGTGGGCTCTAGATCTCCAGCTGGACTCGTGGTAGGCATTGCCATGAGCCCTGGATTTTCATCTGGACTCACATGGGGCATTGCTGTGGGATTCAGACCGTTGGCTAAATATTCTGTGTATTTAGTGTTGTGGATAGATTTCCTGCGTTTTCTTGTGTTAACTCTGGGTGACCATCATAAATAATATTATCCATTCCATGTCCTGATTCTAATTGTTCTCACAATCCCTGACTACAACAATAGGAGAATATTTTTGATTCACAAATTTCTAGTTTTTAACCTTCCTTTTTTCTTCCTTACTTCAAATGAAGTGTGTCCCAAAACTAGTCTCTTCAGGCTGTCCAATGAAATTATTTAAAGTGATTCATAGACTGAAGGATTCTAGAAGGTTAATTATTTTGATTAATTTGTAATTACCTCTACCTATACTCCAGAGGAAATGATCAATATTATAGTTCAAAGAAACCTGGCTAAGATGTAGCAGCTGTCCTGCAACCTATGCTGTTGATTTTCACAATGTAATTTATGTTCCTCAATGGAAAAATGAAAATTCTCTTATTCAGTCACAATTCATTAGCAAAAATATTGTAATGGAAAAAGTAAACCTTTCATCATTTAACCTCATTTACTTTTCATCATTTTTTATTTTTGAAGAGTGTTTTTGAATCACTCAATTCAGTGATTATTAAATTTATTACTGTATATAATGAAAAGAAATCTAACCATACATTGAATGTTTTAAAAATCACACATTTCACTTGCAGATCAGTTTTCTAGAGAAACTGATGTACTAATGCAGACCTGGAAAGGTTTTGAAATCTGACATTAATTTACCTTTAAACAACTTTTAATTGGGTTCTTTGAGCAATGTAGAACATCTGTTTTCAGGAGCAGTTACATCAATTATTATCTTAGAGACTGGAGAAAATGGCAGCCAACAAAGGGTAACACCCTCCTAGTAAAGGCTGTGCACTTTAAATAAGAAAAATAAAATCAACTTAGGATAATATTTTACTTCTCCAACTCCTCAGCATAAAGAAATAAGATCTCACAGTACTTTAGTGTGATAGTGATTTAGAGTTTTAATACAGAACACACACATAAATAGAACATATAAAATGCATTCATAAACTTGTTACACTTATAGTGTTTTCTGGCATCATGTAGCTCTCCAGATAAAAATTTCAGAAAACCACAGTATTCCTGGAAAACTGATACAATGTGGTAGTAAATTGCTAAACTCGAAATTAACTGCGCCTTCCGTAATGAGGTGGAGTCTAAGCATGAGGGTCCTCTTGCACATTACTGCAGGGAGCAGCACCAGCTTTATGACTGGCATAGCTTCTGAAGCTCCTCACCATCCGCTGATGCTAATGGCGTTGTCATCTTATCTGAACTTCCACAGAGATTGCTGCTGTTTTTGTCTTCTCTTGACTCTGCACAGCGGCACGATCCTAAGCATATGCTGCCAGCTTAGCAACTGAGACTGTCTCTGAAGGACTCCTCTTTCTTTTTTGAGAGGCTTCTCTGTTATCTAAAATCTGGCTAAAACCCGTGGATCTTGATAAATATATTCTTAAACATGAAACACTGCAAGCAAATTTCATTTTAGATAAAAGCCATCCTAGACACCAACTATTCCACATAATGCCAGAAGCATTGCCAGAATAGCCATCTGGAGAGGTAGAGTCTTGTCTATTAATGTTTTATAACACTTGGAAAATAAAAGAGAAAGAAACAACTTGTTTTTCACTTCGGCAGTGTTTGAGTCACTACTCGTGTCCGCGCTACAGAAATCACATAACTGTCAAACATCCTTAGTCAAGCTCTTCTTTTGCCCTTTTCAGTCACTGATCAAAAAGCTGCAGAAGAAATGGTTATGCTGTGTGAGAGGTTCATAAGAAATAGCCCGTAAAATGACTGAAGTCCTCCATATTTTATAACATGGCCTCGTGGATAGAAATGGTTCCTGTTTCCATGGCCACTGAGACCCTTCGCCACTTGAGGGACAGACCTGTCTCCCCAGAACCGTATGCTATCAGCAAGCCCCTGAGAGAACACTCATATTCTTTTTTTTTTCAAGCAAATTCAATCCCATACGTACGTAAGTTATACTAGATGGCCATTGCATTACTATTGTCAGAACAATTCTGACAATTGACAAGTAAAACTTACTTAGATCCGGAAACACTGGGGAACAGCATGCAGCTCAGTGGTAGAGTGCTCCTCTAGCAGGCAAAAGGCTCTGAATTTGATCCCTAGCATCAGAAGACAAACAAAAGAATCAGACACAAAAAGAGATTTAATATCTCATGCAGCTTTTATAGGTCAAAATTTGGAAGAAGCTTAGCTATAGGTCTCATAGCCTCTCATAGAGGACCCATCTAAAAAAATTGTCTCCAGAGAGTACAGTTCTCAAAAGCTTATCTGAGATGGGGTTATCTGCTTCCAAGCTTGCTCTGGTGGTTGCTAGGACTAATTTTTTCACATTTTGGACAGTTCTGCTAGCTCCTTGCCAGATAATTCTCTTTACATGGTTCCTTTTGACATAGGCAAGAAAGAACTGGGAAAAAGATGGACAATGCAGTGTTTTTTAGAACAGAATCTTGGAAGCAACACATTACCAACTCTACTACATTATTTTTATCATCTAGATACAGCCTAGTAAGTGTGGGAACAAATTACACAGGATATGAGTCTCAAGAGGTGGCCACCTTTAGTGACCATCTTAGTGTCTGTTCACATATCATTGTAAATTGTTTCTAAAATTAATATGTGTAGTTGTTAAGTATAGTTCTCCAGGAAATACAGGAGAAAAGCAGAAATCTCAAAGACATGATAAACAACAAGAAAATGAAAATCACTTTTTTTAATATAATGTGGAAAAGCAGAAAATACAAATTTGCGAGCTATGGATATTTTGAGTCCATTGATGAAACTGTAACGACACAGAAACACCAAGAAAGTTGAAGTGGAAGAAAATTAATTGATTTTTTTGACAATGTTAAGTTGCAACTGACCATTAAGGGGGAATTCAGAATAAGGATGAAGGTTTAGGCATTATTATAGTTATGAACTGTACAAAATACATAAAATCTAGAAACAGATATGGAAACTCAATAGATAAAGGACAGAAGAAAACATTATATGCAAACAGGAAAAAAAGACATTTTATGGATATAAATGAAAAAGATGAATTATATTTTGGCTCATGAAATCACGGAAAAAAAGGCGTTTCAAGAAGAGCTTCATAAACACTGATAAGGACATACACATGAATAAACACACACAACACACACACATGCACAAATGAGAAAATCGGCTCATTCTCAAACTAAGATGTATGTATTACTTACCTCCAGCATCTTGATTCTCCACTATGCTGTAAATTGAGATTAACTTTTATGAGATTTTTTTCACTCTTAGTTATAAAAGAAAATAGTTTATCCCCCAAATTTAAGGCAGTAAATAGCAAGCTTAATCAGAATCCGGACTGTGTAGTGTTCTCCTTGTCAGCATGTCTTCAGCTGTAAAATTGATTGACGTTATTCCACATGGAAAGAGGTATAGCACACTGAATAGAAAGGGAAATCATTTGACTGTGAATTTGAGAGAAGAAAATATCTGACCAAATATATTTCTGCTTAACGTTTATTGAAACAAGCTAAGATACTAACAACATTTTGATTTAAATGTCAGTGACTTTTTATGTCATGTTGTAAGGGACTGCTGTGTTTTATTAGTTTCTTACACAACGTCAGCTCGCAGAAGCATGTGGTGAAAACATCGCTCTTGCTTACGGATAGGGTGCCCCTGCACCCCTTCCCTCTTTTCCCTGATCCTCGGGGGATTAACGTGAGGTGGGGGAGGTGACGTGAGAGGAATTCGACTCAACCAAGGAGTTCAGGCTGCACGTTTCCTCCTTAGTTGCTCAAGAATGTTTGGGAATCCAAAATCGCAAGTCAAGCAATGTCAGGTATCCCTGACTATCTCACCCCTGACTGCGTGATATGGATATTAGTGGAGAGCAGCCTGGAGAGAAAACAAGAGAAACGGTGTGCTGAAGATAACAGACCATTGCAGCAGCTACAGTGGTGATGGAGTTGGAACCATTTGTGACAGGCAGCCATGCAGGGACCCAGAAGCCCTAGTGAGAATGACAGTTGCAAAACCCCAGAAGGCTCTCGGTTTTCTCCCAGCCCTCCAGGCAACCTTTCCCCATGGACCAGGAGTAGAAGGGCTCTCACACCAAGCCTGCTTTTGCTGCTGTTTCCTCAAGCTCATTTGGCCCTAGCTAATGGGTATTTAGTAGTCAGGAACAGCAACAGTAAATTGTTGGTTAGAAGTCAGACATTCAGAAGTTCAGACACCCACTCAGCCTCTTAGTGGTGGCTTGGATAGGCCCTTGACTGTATGCCTCAGTTTCCTCAAATATATATAATTATCCTGTGAAATTATGGTAAAATGTTTCATTAAAATAATTCCTGAGTGATTTATAAGCATTGTCTTTGTTTAGTCTGGGCAAAATTTTACGGGTTGCTTATGGAAAAACAGTCTTACAAAGATGGTGGTTAAATTTATCGATTTATAAAAGTAGAAAATTAAAGAACTTATTTCAAATCCATGTAGACAGTTTCTAAAGTATATACTCTGTCTGGAAAAAAGGTAAAAATCTAAATATTTATGGCTACCATTATTAAGTTGAAAAATTAAAATTTGAAAAAAATATGAAATTATCCATAAAAACAATTCATATTATCACTGTTCTAATAACAATGACTCTGGTATATAATAAAATCCTTTGCTTGGATCTTCTTATCCAATCGCCAGCTGTCTTTACTTGGCTTGGGTCACTATTACGACATAATTAAAGACAAACCTAAGAGGAACAAAGTATTGAAACAGTCACATAACTAGAAAACCTAGGAGCCAAAATTCACAACTGTGCCTCTGTGACTGCAGAAAGTGCAGATTAGAGGACTGGCAGAATACGGCATATGATCCCTGCCACCACTTGAACCCAATAACTCTTTCTGAGCTACACCCTCACCCTTTTTTGTTGTTGCTTCTGTATGTGTATTAAATAGTTGTATTCATATTGTAACATTCAAAGGTTGCATTTATAATGTACTTAACATTTGTATGCTGCTTTTTTTCCTCCAGCGTTCTCTCATAAATTTTCCTATATTTTTCTTCAATTGCCATAATTACATTTTATTTTTATTCTTGCATAATGTTCTATATTTTAATGTTCTCATATTGAAAAAAGCATTCTTCTATGATTGGAAATTTCATTTAACTTGTATTTGGTTTTTGTCTAATACAACTCTACAATACATTTTATGCATATAAGTGTTCCTGGGTTATTGAATTATTTCCAAGTTCAATTTTCAACAGGGAAATTAAGGGAAAGTACATGAAAATTGAATGACTTGCTACACGTAAGAAATGTTTCACTAAACACAACATTCTTCCTACTGACACAAAGAGGAATACCAACAAAGCAAATATGAAGACAAGACATCTAGTTTTTGTCCACACCAAACGCGTGTATTTGTCCAGCTGTTGCTACAAAACAGACACAAGAATGTATATGACTTGAGAATGTATGTCCAGCAGAAACAATGGACTGCGGATTCCTACAATTATGCTGAACCCTGGGCCCCCACAGCATGTGTAAACGGCTTGCCAAACCTTTCTTGCAATCTGAAGCCACTGAAGAGTACACCTAACTGACCTTGAAGTCCATTTGGAACACTCAGCCTGGTCTCATTAATGTCACGCTATAAGCAACACAGTTAATGTTCCAAATAAGCATCACAGCAGGTATTAATAAGTCCTTTTTACCATCTCAGGTCTTTTGCTTAATGCTTTATGCCCATGTTTTTTCCTGAGTTCCTAATAATCTTACATTGCAAAATTTACAAGCATATTTTCCTTTACCTAAAAAGACAAAAGATCTTTTCATTTGAAGAGCTGAAAAAATGGATTTTAATCAATATAGGCTGAGCCACTATTTCTCTGCTTCTACTCTATCTTTTGCACCTTTCTAACTTTTAAAATTATTGTTAAATGAAGTTTGTGTATATATAAGGTGTAAAGTATGATATTTTTTGATATACGCGGTGAAATGATTACTACGGTTCAGCAAACTGACACATCTACCTCTTCTACTGTTACCACTTGTCTTCTCCCTCCCCCTCTGCTCCCTCATTAGGAGAACAACTGAAATCTCTCATGAAAGTTTATAATAAAATACCTTGTTACTGACTATAGTCTTCAGGCTGTAGATCTCTAGACTTAGTTTATACAACCGCAACTTTGCACTCTTTATACCTCTCAATTTTCCTCACCTCTCCACTCCTGTTAACTACAGTTTTCTTTTCTTTTACATAATTGGCATTTTTAGATTCCATACAAAGTGAGAGCCTGCAGTTTTATTTCTTCCTGTAGTCTGGTTTATTTCCCTGAATGGGGTATCCTTCAGGGTCATCCTTGACAGGATGTTCTGACCTCTCTTGAATTTCTAACTTTGGAAATGATCCTGAATGGTGTGATCTTGAACACCATCTTAATTAGTGAACATACACAATAAATGTGTCCTTCAACACCTTTGTTTTCTGTGTCAGCCTTGTAGTTTATCTTTTGTTAATGGTATTTTTTTGTTTGTTGAAGCTTCACAACTTTGGGAACTTGAAGGATTTACGTTTTGGACTACATATTTTGGCTTATATGATTTTTTCACTAATATGTGTATATATAAAATAGATATCTATACTACTAATATCTGTCAGTTCATCAAAAAAGGAAGTATTCTTATGTGAAGACATCTGTATTACTTAGAGCATAATGTTTTTGGTTTAAAATAAATGAAAAATGGCTAATTTCAGCTTTTGAATTCTGACATTAATGAATCATGATTGTGATTTTTTAAGGAAAGTTAAACATTAGATTAGGCTTCATGTTTTAAATATGATAGTATCACTCTTCTCAATTTTATATTCTTAAGTTAAATATATGTAAGGTTTTTTAAGTTGATGGAAAAAAATAGAGTGAATGTTATTAGTTAGTTAACCCTTTACAAGTCATGTAGGCTGCACATAACAAAATTAACTATAAGACAAAGTTCTATCTTGTCCCTGATTGTAGGAATTCAAAAACACTCTCTTCACAAAGCTTCTCTGTCTCTGTCTCTGTCTTTGTCTCTCTCTCTCTTTCTTTCTGTCTCTTCCTTTTTCTCTCCCTGTTCTGCCTCCACTCTCTCTTTTGCTCTGCCTCCCTCTCTCTGGCCCTCTTTTAATTTGAGTTCTATAAGCATTACACATTAAGGAGCTATTGTCAGGCAGATAGTCATTTTAGGTACTAGTAAAACAAAGTTGAATAAGACAATGTCCTTTCCTCTAGAAGTTCATGGTACAGTCAATAAAACAAAAATTACAATATTATCACCTTAGTCCAGTTGAGTCAGTGCTAAGATGCGGGTATGCACAAATGCTTTATGAATATTACCATTGTGTCTCTTTTTATAGTTCTAGCATTTTCTATTTTTTTCACTATATGAAACTACAGATTCTTATTTTACAATTTTTTTTTTTTGCAAAGTTCTCTTACTCTTCAGGGTAAGTGTATGAGAGGGTCAATATTCAAATTCTGCTTCCTTACAATGATGTTGATGAGATAATATTTCTTATGCTGCTTTGAACTACAACAAAAAATAAAGAAAAATTTTTAAAGGCATTCCGTGTTTTGATCTAGTACTCTGGCACTTTGATCTGCCCTTACTTTGAAGATGTTGCTAAAAGTACATTTTAGATAGAGTTAGGTAAAAATATTTACATAAACATCTCACAACTCCCAAATGAAAGATATATCACTATGATATTTTCTAAAAACTCCAGGGTAAGAAAAGAATTCCTTTTTTTGTTATTGCCTGACAATTCTTGAGCTCCCAAAGATTTAAAAAAAAAAACACACGACTCAAGGAAATGTATAAATACATATGCACACTTGATAGCTATTCATATGATAACTTAGTTTTGAGACAATTTGCATGTATTAAGATTTCACATTGTTAACTCAAGGTATCCCTCCTCTGTTCTATACATAATGAACTTGATTGAGTACTTTTAATCACTATAACAAAAGTAAGATATTTATTTTTCCTCCTATATGCTGCAGCTGTAAAAGTATGATAAATCTGTCCTTATACATTGAGTAAATTTTTACCCATGTCTCAAATTATAGCTACCTATAGTAGAATCTTCCCATATGCCAGTTTCTAGAATGAAAGTCCACACAAGAAGATAAAGATTTTTTATCTTTTAATACATCACAAATATATATTAATAGCCCTGATCTAGAAGTATCTCTAAACTTTTAGTTTACATGACTGTTGAAGGGTCCCAGTATATCTCGCCATAAATCACAAAAGCTATTAGTAAATGTACACACAACCATCACCAATACTATAATAAACCAAATACTAAAATAGCAATATTGTTCTCACCTTATTAATTTTTTTTTTACTTTTTTTTTTTAATCGGTACCAGGGATCAAACTCACAACTGCTTGCTTGCAAGGCAGGTGCTTATGCCGCTGAGCTAAATCCCCAGCCCTCTCACCTTATTAATTATATTTGTTTGAAATGCAGTGATTAGAGTCAGAAAGAATTTTTAAATTTAATTGGAGTTCATGTTTTCAAAAAAGATGGATGAAAATCTCAGTGTATATATGCAATCATTAAATTACAAATTAAACCAACAATCACTGAAAAAAAGCCACAGGGAAATTTTTCTGATTTTTCTTATTAGATGTACTAGGCTCGCTGGACCTTGAATTAGGAATTTGCTTCTGTCTTTTTTACAAAGATTGAGGTACCATTTATACAAGTCAAGAAGTGAAATACTATAGCAGGAACTGATGGAAACCACATTGCTTTATAGTGGTGATAAAGATAGGTCAAAGAGTCCAACACACTTGAAATTGAGTTTCATGAAAGAACAGATGGTAGACAACATAAAAAATTAGAGTAAATGCTGTGCTATGGAGAAATATTTAATGCTATTACACTAATACAAAAGGAGGATACACACTTTTATGATCATTATTCACATATGGAATAAATATTTATTGGCCCTACTGTCCAGAGCATTTTGTTGCAAGAAATATAACAGTGGAAAATACAGAAAGAATCTTTGTTTTGACCAAATTTAAAACCTAATCAGGTT
The DNA here is from genome assembly GCA_004027295.1 of Dolichotis patagonum. Classification (NCBI taxonomy): domain Eukaryota; kingdom Metazoa; phylum Chordata; class Mammalia; order Rodentia; family Caviidae; genus Dolichotis; species Dolichotis patagonum. Next base: position 6,291 of record PVJX010013564.1, on the reverse strand, counting down.
GGGGTAGGGTGGGAAGCTTAATGTAGAACATTAGACAGAGAAATGTTTTAAATTCTAGAGAAATTTAAAGAGAAATGTTTTGAATTGTAGAACAGGAAATTGCATAGTGACTTTGAAACCACTGTATAGAAATAAGTGTAAATTCAAGAACCAAGACAGGATCCTAGGCAAGAAAATCATAAATGGATTTCAACTTCGCTTAGAAAACAGATAAGATTTCAAACCACTAACTGTGATTATTCTGGGAATTAAGGTGTTATATATTTTTTCTATTTTTTTATTTTGCATGATTCAAATTGTAAATACTGATGAGTCTAGCTTCTCTGATGAGGAAAATAACATTGTCCCATATAACAAAATCTCAATGATAGTAAAAGTTAACTTAGATTAGAAGACAATAGTTTAGAAAGAATAAATTACTGAAATTTATATAGGAAGACTTTCCAGAAGAGCTAAACCAGGGAAGGGATTAAATGTACAAACATGTATGTTGATTTTATGCAGCAGAACAGGGCATAACAAGATATTTAGCTGCAAGACAGGGCATAAGAAAATTCTTAACTAGAATGGAGCACTGATATAATTCTTAGATGCCAAGATCAACTTTGCCATCCTTTTCCATATCTGATCCAAATTAGATTCTCATCCTGTCTTTCTTGTATTCTTCAACCTATTTATCATCAATTTACATATTTTATATTTTACTCTACGTAAAATATTTTGGACTGCTTAGTTTATTTCTTGATTCACTGATTTATGTTAACACTTTTAAAATATGATAAATATATCAGGTATATGTGTGATATTTAGTGTAAAAAGGTATTCTAATATTTTGGAATACTGAAATGTTCTTCAAATGCTGATTGCATTTAAATATTTAAAAGGCCAATTTCTAATACAAATAACAAAATACAGACAACTTTCCAAGTGAGAATCCTATCATTATAAAGTATTATACATATATGCATACATTTTCCCATGACACTTTGTACCTAGTTCATAGTGTATTTAGTAAGTTAGTATTAATGACTGATGGAAAAATGAAAATTAAAAATTGATTACATATTAGTACTTCTGGTAGATAAAAATTCACTCTTTTAACTTCAAAACAGTGATGAGTCTCATCGTATTCGTTCATTGAACAAAACTGGTCAAATGAGTACAGATAGCTCAAAGGAGTAATTATGTAAGAGATGTCTTTTACATAATCATATTTGTTCATTGAACACAAATGGTTAAATGACTAAATTGGTCAGAGGAGTAATTATGTAAGAGATGTCTAGTCTTGTTACGTTCCCCCTAGGTTACTTAAGCACTGAAAGGATATTTAGGCAAAAAAAAAAAAACATTAAAATACAACTTTGTTTTCATTGAAATCATGAAAACATACTAAAAAAACTGAATGAATTGCATCTTCAGAAATGTTACTTTATTCATGCATGAAGTAAGGAACTCATCTCTCTGACACTAGAACAATGTAGAAGTTACACAGAATCCATGAAATCTACTTGTGCTGTGGTCCCACTCTCCATGTGGCACAAATATTTGTCTTTTGTTGACCCTCACTTAACACCTGAAATATGGTTTTGCACACTGACTTTACTGGAAATCAGTGGTGGTAGTGAGTGGTCACAATGCATACTTAAAACAGGACAGAATCTGAAAACATAAGATGAAGACTAAAACACTCCCAGGATAAATGATGGGAAGAACTTCAAAAAGAAGAAATCACAGGTATTCATCAATTTTTGGTGAATGTCTATGTTGTCATCATAAAGAAGGTAAGAAAAACTTTAGTAAAACTAGAACTATCCTCATAGTAAAAATGAATTGGGTTTATACATCATCAAGGGAGTAAGACAAATGGCCACATTTTACTAATTTGGGAGCTCTGTGATTGACCTTAATTGTTCTCTAAGGTGGCGATTTTGGTAAATATGAATAAAGCATATGTAAAAGAATTAATGTGCATATTCAGATACAAATATAAGTTTCAAAACTGACATAACAAGACTTTGTAAAAAACTTATGAACTATCTTCCACACATCAATATTCTCATTTCTTCGAGTACTGTGCACTTTTCTCTCATCTTTTTCCTTTTGGTACTACTTTTATATGTATTTATATATTTTATAATTGTCTCATGATTATTAATATTCTGTTCATTTTTCCCTTTACCCTCACTGTTTCCTTTTTGTCTTTGAATATCAGTGTGAGAACTGTCTATGAACCTATCTTGAGTCTATTAATTCTTTTCATTGGTTGCTTATACTCTATGGATAAACCCAACAAAGACATTTGTCATTTCAATTACATGAGTCTGGATTTCTCACATTTCCTTTCATGTCTTTCTCAGAGTTTTTATCTCTACATTACTCATCTGTGTATACATGTTGTCTACTGTTTTATTTTAAAGAATTTAATATATTAATTATTGAAATTAACATTCTACTAATTCCAAAATATATTTGAGTCTGGTTCTGATTCTTGTCTTAACTCTTCGGACTTCTTTCCTTTTCCTTAACATGATGTTGAATTTTTTGCTTGTTACTGCTATTGAAAGTCACGTAAGTCATATTAAGTGATATGAACTGAAGTAATTAAGCTTTTAGTTTGAGAATCTATGTTAATCTTTCTAAAGCAGGGTTATGTTTAATATTTGCATGATGGCTGAAGGTATCACGCATTTCCATTTCCTCTAATTTGTTTTTCACTTCTATTCCCTCTTCATTTCCCTAAGAACTCTTTCTTGAAGAGTTTAGTCTCATGACACTCTCCATTGCAATCCATTGTTCTTTTGGAGCACAGTTGCTGTGGTGGTAAAATAGGAGGGAACACAAGAATCTTACAATTTTATAACTAAATTTTACCTGAACCTCTTGGTTGTGATGCTAAGAAGTGTTTCTATGCTATTTCTTCCATTCTCTTCTATGAGACAGGAATCCCACATTGGCTTCCTTCCATGACACATAAGGATCTAGTGAAATAGTTTCCAGAGAAGAAACCTTTAATATGGAGAATATTTTTATATTTTAAAATAATTATTTTTCTTTCTCCTGACTGTGCATGAGATTAGGTTCCCCAGAGTTTCTAATTCTCAAGCCAGTCCACACCCAGCCTGCAACAAAATGTGAAAATTACCATGTAAATGTTCCGACAAGTCACTGGTGTCTGTGACTGGTGCTTAAATTAACTGACCTTGGGGTGATCCACTATATTGCCCTGTCTGTTTACATAGTAGAGTGCCAGTTTGCCCTGTGACTGCAATTTTCTGATGAGTCTTAGAGAATTTGTTAATTTTCAGTGTGTTTACCTTCCTACGTATGTGGATGAGGACTCAACAACTTCCAAGCCCTTCTCATATCACACCTGAAACTGAAAATCAAAGGTGATTTTTTAAGGAAGATAGATCTTAGTTACACAAATTTCAGTGCTGAGATCATTGTTCCCACCAAAAATATTTAGCATTCTCGTAGATAAATTTCAGATATGGAGAACTCTTCACTTAAATATAAGAAATCATGCAAATTATTGCTAAATTCTCTCAAAATTTATTCCTTCAATAGCATGATTGCCAATTTCTTTGTCTACTCACAACAATTGCTAGTATTTATTTTACCTACATATAGTCTGATTAAAAACAAAACCAAAAAAAAGAAAACTTCTTTGCCAATTCCTTTTCAATCTATGCATTCACATATTTTATCAGTTCTCAAAATTCCTAATTATTATTTCTGAAAGAATTTTTCCCTCCTACTCCCTATTCTTTCTCTTGGAACTCTGGTTACATCTTCTACTTATAGCTTTTTTCTTTTTTTTTTTAATTTTGTCTTACATATACTTCATAAGTAATTCTGTTTTGATTTTTGGGTAATTTCTGAGGTGCATTTTCTCAATAATTCTTCAGTATTTAAGAAACTGAATCTGTGTACTTAGATTTTCTGTTTTTGTTTTCCCTTTTTCTTCATCTCTAAATTCTACATATGATTGCTATCATGAGCTACCTTTTTTGCTATGTATGATATTCTTTCTTATCACTTGTCTTTCAGTTTATCTATGTCATTACAAGAGACAGGACTACGTTTTTAATGGCTGAGTGCTATTTTTTTGTGTGAATGTACTACATTTATTTATCCCTTCATCAATTGATGCGTGCTTAGTTTAATTTCATTTTCTGGGTACCCTAAATAGTGGTGCAATAAAACATGATAATATAGATGCTTCTTTGACGTACTGATTTCCTTTCCATCACATACATACTTATATATGTGTTTATGTATGTGTATATGTATATGTGTGTATGTTTGTGTGTATATATATATATATAGCATTAAAGGATCACATTTTATGCTATTTTTCATTTTCTGAGAAATTTCTATGCTGTGCTTCATAGTAGCTATGTCATTGGGCCCTGTTTTTCTAACTTAGGAAGTTTTATCAAAGTATCCAGTTTACTAGACGCAGACGCCGCAATAGATTTATTTTTTAGAATCTACAATGCATTGTAATATCCTATTAAATACTTAAACACTCCTAATACTTTAACATAATGTGGTGTTAGTTGTTGCACATTCAATATGTTAGTCATATAATTTTAACTATCACATCTAGCATTTCAAATTGCACAAAACTAAATTTTACTGTTAAACCTAGTCAATGGCTCTTGAGTTTTAACTCTTGGACTGAATAAAGTGATGATTTCTCTCAGCATATGCCATCCGCTAATGTCATACTTTAAAAGAATTGGAAACGAATTAAGATAGGCTACTGGCTATCCCATACACATAGTCCAGCAGTGACAATGCTGTTGAATTGGAAAGAAATCTCCAGAATAGATTAACAGTTATAGAAGATTCTTGGGGATGTATCATAGCAAAGTCTCTCTAAGTAGAGGAGGGTATATTAGCATGAGGGTAAGAAGCATGGCTTGAGTTACGCTTTTCTCTTTTTCACTGTTACCTTTTGTAGATGATTTTTCTATATTTATACCTGTACAATTGAGAAAAAAAATCAGAAAACTTGAATACCTTAATGTATTAAAAATGACATATCATGATGAAATCAAGTACTTTATAGGAGTGCAATAATGATTTGACATCACTAATGTGTTCCATCATGAAAAGATCCTATTTTAGGCACTGCAAGAAAAAAATAAGTAAATGGACACCTTCCCTGTTGTAGTTTATACAATGATAGATAAAATAATAAACAGTGGCATTTAGATAGCACCTATGACAAAGCAGATATGGCTCTGGGTGTCTTTGTCTTTCACAGCACTCTGAATTCTGTGCTGGCGCTGCTCTTCACTGAGGATAATCCGAGGGCAGAGCGGCTAAGCCACCTTTCTGTCACTACGTTTGTGAGTGGTGGAGCCCAGTTCCACTAGTGCAGGCTCCTAAGGAGCTGTGTGTGGATGCAGTAATTGAATCCAGGAAATTTGATTTATTCCTTCTAGAATAACAAAATCAAAAGAGGGGCAGGAGAGGACTTCTTCTTCTGAAGAAGAAGGCGGCAAGATGAGAATAGTATGTGAATAATCTGGTATAGCCATTCTGGGAAGTCACAGTGGAAGGTCGTTTATTCAAATTGCCATGATGGTGGAATTCTTTTCACTTGGGAAATGATTTATTTTAAATTGGAGGATTAACAGGCTTTGCGGAATCTATTTCTAGATTGGGTTTTTTTTTTTAACTTTGAGTTAGGTATTTTTATGTTCATTGATTTTTCTCTATAAAAGTTTACGTGTTTTTCTCCTTTAATGTGAAGCATTCTAGGTTGGAAAGTGTGGCATTATACTAATGATAATAAGCTTATGTAACATGTAGTTCTGAAAGTTTCAGAGTCTTGATATGAAATCATTTGGTTTTCTGGAGTGTGTAATGAAATGTTTTTATTAATAATAGTAATTTTAAAAATTACAGATGTATGTGCCGTGTGGCCGGCCCACTGCTTACACATGTTTCTCCAGGATGTTGTAATAGGGTAAAAGGGGCTCCTTTGAAAGTGTCCCTTTCCAATCAGAGAAGCTCCACTTAGATGATTAGGGCATTAACTGCTATTTGTAGGACCCAGATGTTGCCCTAAATTATGGTGTGTCATTTCTTCTCACCATGTATTAGTTACTTTTTACTCATCGCTGAGACAAAATACTTGATGCCCAAAGTTGGGAAAGGAAAGGTTTATTTCTTACAGTTTTTGGAGGTTTCAGTCATACTCAGGTGGCTCCAAGGCAGGGTGGCATGGCGGGGCCACAGTTCATGGTGGCTGCAAACAGCAAGGGGAAACCAGCA
>PVJX010013563.1:0-47136 GCA_004027295.1 Dolichotis patagonum | reverse complement strand
CTTCCAGAGAAGACATCATATAACAGGAATAGCTCTTCCTTTCCATGCAGGCCCTTCTGCATTAAAGCTTTGTGGGTCTTTTTAGAAGGCTCTCACTGTGTAGTTCAGGCTGATCTTGAGCTCACTAAGTAACCCAGGTTGGCCTTGAACTCATGGCAATCCCCTGCCTCTGCCTCCTGAGATCTGGGTTACACAGGTGCGCTGCCATGCCTTCCTAAAATTGATGATATATCATTATTTTAGTAAAAGTGTTGAGTGGATTTCACACATGTGCATATATACATTGTCTTTTGAATCTAAAGTAATCTCTGGTTGTGTGAAAGTTCCTTACATTTTAAAACATTCTGCCATTCTCCTTAATTAGTTATTTGTATATTTGACAACTGAATATTGTGTACCTCCTACTGTATCAAAACTACGTTAAGTGACAGTGACTAATAGTGAGCAAAACAAAAATGACTTTCTACTTATTGCAGCTCAAACACTAGCAGAGCATTGAGAGCATTTTGGAAAACATACTTCTTTTGTAAGGATTTATAGAGCTCATGCCTGAAATTTGGAAGTAGCTCAGATAGCAAAATTTCCTGCTTGGGTGGCTTTCCTGAAGTAACTCTTTGTGAATGTTTTATTTTTTCGTATTATTGGACTGTTTGCATGAAAAATTTGGAACCAGTGTTTAAAATTCAAGTTTTCTGAAATAGAATTGACTTTATTAAAAATCAATCTATATACACACTTATATGAATTTTCACAAATGTATTTAGTTATGTGGTTACAGTAACAATCAAGTGACAACTATTCCTATTCCTATCAGTGAAACATGTTTGTCTCTTCATTCTAGAAAATCCTTATGCCAGTAAATAGCATATACATTTTTTCTATTCCTATAGTTTAACTGTTCCAAATGTCATGCACATGGATTCATTGGGTGTTATACATATTTTGATTGGCTTGTTTGACTTTGCACAGTGTTTTGGAGATTCATTTGTATTGCTGCATGCAGTATTGGTGCATTTCATGTTTTCTTAACAATGTTCCATAGGGCACAGCACCATATTATATATAAGCTACATGAGCAGCTTCTCGGGTTGCTTACAGCTTCCAATACACAATATTTATCAGTGTCAGCAGAAACTTCACTGATATTTTTAGGTTAAATAAAAATGGTAATAAATTTAGCATCTTTTGTCATGTTCTCTTTTATTCATTTTGTGGGTTTGATTTTCTTAGACTAAGCATGATGGGAAACATGCAAATTGTAATGCCTAGTAAAGGGAATGGGCTCCCTCTAGTTTTCTTAAAAAATGGCAGGGCAGTTGAACACTATAAATCCATTTCTACATTTCTATGTTGCTAACTTTCTGGACTCCTTTTATGGTATGCTAGGGAATTTCCACCATCTCGGACTTACTGTTTATAGACCACTGTGGAACCAAGGAATCAATTTAAAAACCAAGAAATGTATTAGAGAAATAATCCAGCACTTGATCTAACATATTAAATTCCCATTTCTGGGTAAATGTGTACATACAGATATATTAATTAGAGCAGTCTTTATGTACTTTCTCTTTCTAGTCTTGATAGCATTATAATAGAACTCCAAATGGACCTGGGGTCTGGTTGATCCAATTTGTAAACACTGTCAAATTCTGTTTCCTCCCAACTTGACTACAATTTGAAATTGATTTTCTGGATGATTTGAGGACTTAAAGTCATTTAGGGATTTATTTAGAACATAATATGTTGGTGGAGAAGTGTGCATCATTTGCAGATTCTTATGCAAATAAAAGCTATGTATTATTCAGCATTTGCAATACGGGGCAAACTATCTGACTCTGAGTGTGAAGGGAGAGAGGCCTAATTTAGCTCACAGTTTTAGTGCTTCCCGTACTTGATCACCTGGCGGCGAGGCAGAAACAACGTGGTGGAAATATTAGAGGAGCAGAGATCCTTAGCTCAGGGCAGCAGGGAAGCAGAGCTGAGGACCATGACCCACGCAGACACATGCAATTGTGTAGGACTAATCTCCTAGGTGGCTCCAAAGTCAGTCACACTGGCAATTTAGCTTCACCAACACAGAATCTTTACTAAGGTAAAAGGAAAAAAATACCTTCAACTTTCCGAAAGGTTACCTTATTTTCATAAAGCTTTTCTGGGTTTGCTCAAATGTTTGTGTCTTACAGGTTGGGCGTCTCTCCTCTGACCATGGCCTACACTTCGGCCTAAAAATGGCATATATAATACATATTAGACTGAAATGTCCACTCTGAAACCCATACCTTGAATCTAATCTTTAGCCATGTACGTTAAGCAGGTATATGTAAAAGGACTTGTTTGAGGGAAACCAAATGAGTCTCTTTCCACGCCTACCTAATTTTTGCATTAGATTCCTCCCTATTGATGCTCTGAATAACATCAAGGGCAGCTCACCTGAAAAATCGTTTTCTTTACTAAGACTACCTATGACTAAAATCTACTTAAAAGAAAGTATTCTTCTAATGCCAGGCCTCACATTCAGAGCTAAATAAAAGTTTAGGATTACCAGTTTCATACGCACTTCCGTGAGGTTATACACACTATATCCAAGTAGATATGCAACACAATTCCAGGAAACCATTTGAAAGTTCACTTATTGGTATGAATTACTGTACACACTTAAGGTTCAAATGGAATACCCACAGGTGCATTCAACTGAGTTTTTAATATATGTTAATAAATGTGTTACTTATGAAGATATGATTTGCTTTTTGAAAACCAAAGGTATACTGAGGCACACAGAGGCTGGTAGCAGTAGGAAGAAACATCTACTTAAGATGAGAAAATGTGTTCAAGGGAAAATAACTCATGATGGGCTGTAGCCAAGGACAAGTGTCTTATACTAGAACCTGTGGACATTGAGTAATTCAACCATGGGTCATGGTTACTTGGGACTTTGTAATTGTTCTCCTCAATTTTGGAGGTGAGGCGTTACTCTGTGCATTACAGGATATTCAATCACATCATTGCCTTGCAGTGATATCAAACTGTTATGGTTTAGATCTGGGGTATCCCCCTAAAGCCCAGTATTGTGTTGGGTGATTGCATTATAGGGGTACAATACCTACCAACATGCACTAATTCACTGACAAATTCTTATCTCACTGTGCTGTCAGGACCTGGGGTATGGTTGGAAGGGGTGGGTCACTGAGGGCTATGGCCTTGAAAACTACATCTCTCCCCCTTCTCCTCTCTGCTTTCTGGATGCAACGACCTCGGCAGGTTTCCTTCCCCAGACCCTTTCACCTCACCATTCCTACTTTGGAACCAGATGACTAAACCAAAAGAAAGAAAAAAGATCCTCATATGTTTTTCCTGCTGCCCTTAGTCCATATCCAGACACTGAGGGATAATGAGGCCTCTCCTTCTACATCTTACCATTGTGCATCTTTTGCTGTTGCTGTTGTTGGGTAAGGCAGAAAAGAAGTTGCATTCTTCGTTGTGTATGATACACATTTGATTGAATCCTAGTTTTAGATCAAAGATTATTGGTTTTCTTTATTACAAGAATACTTACATTTCTTAAACCATACCTCCACATTCTTGACATTACCTTGGTTTATTCAACTTTGTCCTCAGTCATTTAAATTCATATTTCAGGAAGGGAATATGTTTGTCAAAGTTGAATTCATAACACTATGAGTGTTTAATGCATATTTCACTCACGAAGTATGTATTGCTGATGGGTAAGGGTTTTGCCTGTGATAATCACTTAAGGGTACAGAGCTACTAACTCACCATGCATTCGCATCATCATTGTGCTAAATCAGGAAATGATTCCAAGTCTTCAGCTTGGAAATACCACACAGCACTTCTTTCAATTTGTTCATTAGCCAGTGCTACACAACTTGAAGCTTAGTTTCAGTACAGGTGGAGAACGCAGTTGCATCATATGTGCAAGAAGCCAATTGACATAGGCTCCGACAATCCTAATAATATGATAGAGAATGCAGTTGATTTAGATTTGACACTCCCTGGAAATAGATTACTTTGATATTTTCCCCACTATCTTCTTCAAAAAGTTCTGCTTACATTAAGCTTCTCCAGGAAGTTTAATGTGTTGTGAAAGGGTCCCTCATCTCATATCTGCTTACCCTAAGTATTTGGACCAAATATAACTTTGAATTAAAAGTCAGTCCATAAGTACAGGACTTGTGTTGTGCATGTCTCATGAACAGCAGTCAGCATTTTAGGAAAGAGAAAAAAAGAAAAATAAAAACCATAGTGCCCAAAAACTGATTTAGCACTCAATCTTGTTCTCATCCAAACCTCTAATTTACCCAGTGTGACTTACCCAGTATGACTAGGGATTCTGTTTTATTTCACTGTTCAGTGCATGTTGAAATTTCAAAGGAAGCTAGTGAGTGACTAAGTTTTTACTGATATGATGATTTACTCCATTTAGCCAAAATGTGAAATTCCTAGTATGCCAAATCACCTTCCCAGAAGTTCGCTGGACTTCAGCAGAGGATGAGTATTCAGAGATAAAATCATAGATAGTTTACCTGCTCTGGTTTCTGCTCATGGAAAGAGGTGATTAAGGAAGCGGGTATATAACCATGCAAAGTACTGCAACTAATCAAGTGCCAGTAAAGGAAGGAGACTGTAAAACCGATGCATGTCTTTCCTTTTTATAACAATTTCTTTTTTTCTTTCTTGTCAGTAGACTTGGGATATAGTGGAGTAAACTTGAGAGTAGAGAACAATGAAGATACCATTGAAAGAGAAGAGTCATTAAGTTGCAAAATATACTTCAGATAGATGAAGAATTCTGGAGATATTCTTCCTAAAATAAAGAACTCATGCACTTTACTTCTAAATATGCAAAAATGCAAAACAAATGAATGTGTTTTCAAAGCAAGCACTGGTACACGTATAAAAATAGACTAATGTTTATCATTTATTCATCAAATTAAAAAGAATACTAACAGCATTTTAGCTCAGAAATACAAATATTTTCACTAAGCATAGTAATGCTCATTGTTGGAACTTTTCAGGAAAACGAAAATCTCCTTTTGTGTTAGTGTAGAAATAGACAGTCTTTTTAGAAAATAATTTGGAGATTTAGAATGAAATTAAAAATACATAAACTTTTTCAAGTGAAAATGCACATTTTAAACTCCCTTCTTTCAAAAATATATGTGTGTGACTTTGTGTACTCAAGTATGGATCTTATTACCCGCATGCAGTCAGTGCTGCTAGCCAGGTAAGTGAGCTGAGAGTATGATTTAAGACAGAGTAGCCATTAATAAAAGATGAGAAAAAGGTATAAAATATACCTCAGAAGTTCTGGAAGCCTGTGCTGATCCTCAGGAGAGAAACATCTTTCTTGGCATAGAAGCAACAGATGCTGCGTGCACGTTACAGTGGTGGCTGTATTTCATTTTCCATTGTTTTCAAAGAAGAAAGATGTGCTGCTTTGTATTTGTGAGCGAATAAAGACACTTGTAAGGGTAAATAAAGTTTAGTGCCATTGCAGAATGAGATACAGCAAATCCATGCTAGATTTTTGCCCTCTGGTACTGTAGTCCAACTTGCCATTCTTGAATTAAAGATGAATGTAGGGTCTTTGTGTGACACCAACCACACACACAACACATATACACACAGGTCTAGAAATTCAGTGTACTTATCAAAGAGCTGAACACACAAATCATTTGTCAAAGTTTCATTTTTTGTCTTTTTCTCAAATTCATTTTATTTCAAGCACACAAAGAAAGAAAGAAAGAAAGAAAGAAAGAAAGAAAGAAAGAAAGAAAGAAAAAGAAAAAAGAAAGAAGAAACAAAAACCTATAAAACTACAAAAAATTTTCAAAACACGTCAATCAGGGGGCAACAATGGTACATACACTGCACATTGTGTCAAACTTATAAAGTCAATTAATTTTTAAGGTTAGGATTTAGTGAAATAAGAATATTTGATTCTTAGTTAATAAAGGGTCAATCCAGCATGTTTGTGACTTTTTTCAGTGAATTTATTCAATTGACATCCATCATAACACTTCTTCAAAGTTTCTACATATTATTGAATTTGTTTATTCATTTTGTGGTATTATTTCTTTATGAATTCTACCTATCATAAGCTTTGACATCAGTTTCAGTATGTAAACAATTTTCTATGCAATGCTTTGCTAACATTGACTTTTAATTTTATATAAAGTAAAGCTTTTAGTGTAAAATTCTCTCTGAACTTCCAGAATAAGTATCACATGAAGAAATTTATTCAAAAAAGCTGCTGTGTATTAGGTGGAAACCGTCTAAATTTTATGTTAGTGCTAAGTCCCCATTTCATCAGTTGCCACCCATGATCTTGGCACGTGAGACGGCTCCTTTGGCATAACCCGGTGAAATGCACCAGCCATCACTAACCCTTGCGATGAGGTGTTAATAGTTACCTTTAAGTTGAAGGTAGATTTGATCATTCACCAATCTTAATGACATTCCATTTTACTTAGTTAATGTAACACAATTACTAGCTTACCCATCAATGGAAGTAAAGCCTTACACTTCATATATGTATCTTAATCAATGGTCTACCATACACCGAACCTCAAAGTACTTCTGAGAATAAAATCAAACATGACAAAGTCAGTCTCTCATCATGTAGATTATAGTCAAAGAGGGAACAAAATAATTGCCAACTGGACCTCATACATGGCACACGCCCATAGTGCAGGGATTACACTCCCACTGCAATTCTCGGATGGTAGAGTGGATATCAGTGGATGAATGTTCAAAATGCAGGGCCCAGAAGATATTATGATGGAGCATTTTATCTAAAGCTCACTATAGAAGGCAGTTTGGAGAAATATTAAACAGTAACTCAGCTTTACTGCCTTGGAAATAATGACAAAACATCTGATACGTGCCTCTGTTGCACTAATAACCACAATTATCCACTTCGTGACTGCAAATTAGACAAGTAGATCTCACTTGCTCACCGTCACTCAATGCTCCTTTGCATGCATTGCGCTTCTTGCCCTGGTTGTTGTCCTGTGTCTTAGTTACTGTCTTGTTGCTTGGATAAAACACCTGACACTCACAAGTAAAAGAAAGGGGCTTACTTTTCTTTACAGTTTGTAGCAGTTCCACTCCTTGGTCAGTGGACTCCAAGGCATAGTCGAGGAGCGTGGTGGAACAGATGCAGTTTATGGCCTGGCAGGCAAGAGGCAGTGAGCCTTCGTTATTCTTTCCCTTTTTGTTCCATCTAGGTTACAAGCCTAATGGTTGGTGCTGCGCACACCTAGGGCAGATCTTCCTTCTTCCACAAATCCAGTACGTCACCCTGAACAGTGCTAGATCAATCAGCAGACTAATCCAGTATCACATGCTCATGTTCCAGTGTCACACAGCCAACATCCAGGCATCGGCAAAAGCCCACCTACAAGCTCATGAGGCTTTGGGGAGAGTACTGGACATACACCCTAAGAAACATGTAAGCTGGGCCCTGTGTTGGGGTGTTTCTCACAAGGACACACATTCAGGTTCTCCAGGACAGAAAGCTTGAAACGCCACCTTTTTCTCTGAGGCCTTTCTGTCATCGGCAGGGCGATAACCACATGTGCTTTAACAGTTGAAACAAGGTAGCATGCGTCTGGATCTCAGAAGAATCACTGTAGGTTAAACTGAAAAGAACCTGAAAGAAAGGGTTATGTCTTGGTTCTGTTTATGTGTAACGCCCAGCATACACAGCCTTGAAAGTAGATGGAAGGCTGTCTACTGCTTTAAAATGTACAGGGAGTGTTAGGGGGATACAGTCATTAGTGAGTTGTGAAAATATTACATATTTGATTGTGGTGAGGTTTGTAAAATTTTGTGACTATAATCTCATGTTTTAAATACATTCCAGAGTATGTAAATTTTATCTTCACAGACTTGATTTCAATAAAAGAAAATGTTTTGGAAAAATTTCATTACCTTTAAGCATGCAATTACATATTTGATAATGACAATAATTATTGAAATAATTACAGAATACTTCAAAGAATAAGATAGCATTTTATTGCATAAGAAAGATTACCACCATAGATTTGCCAATTTTTCTTGAAGTAAACCTATATATTCTATAATGTCCAAAACAAAATACTAGAATTTTTATTTTTTGGAAGAATTGATAATATTCTGTAATTCATATGGAAAAGCAGAAGGCAAAATATCCAATGGCATTAAAGAAAAGAAAATTAGGCTTGAGGCTTTTCCTATGCAAAAGATTCTAAGGTATTGAAAAGAGAGAGCCTGAATAATTAGAAGAATGTGATATTAGATATGACAAATATTCCAGTATAACAAAGTAGTATGATTTTCGTGCAAAAATGTATGTCTGGATACTATAATTTTAAGAATTATGGTAAAGCTTTTACTTGAATACACATACCTTTGTTGTTATCTTAGAGAAGTTATATTTTTAAACAACACAAAAACAATAAGCATGGATATTAAGAAAATGAGGAATTTAATTTAATATCCTAGTATATTAAGAAATTCAGTACCAAAGTATAGCCCTAAAATATTAAAAAGGATACCAGAAGAGGACACGATATTTATAATATAGTTATACAACAACAGCACCGGCAGCAACAGCAGCAAAATATCTCACACACAGATTATATACAATGAGTGAGAAAAAAAATGGCCTAAGCAAGGTGATGCAGCACATGATGAGTAGGCATGTAGAAATGTGTCCAAATAAGCAATAATTCTTGCAAGATTTCTTGGTTTTATAGATCATCAAAGCGCAGAGTGTAACTATAACATGATTCCATTAAACTAGTACTATCATGGCTAAAATACAAACTGTGGAAAATGTAAATTTGGGGAGAAAACTGTGACAACGTCAGGTTTCTCTCATGTTGTTCTTTTGAGAATGTAAACTGGAACAGCCAACCAGGATAATCACTGTAGAAACAAACCTGGTCACATGAATATACTCTAAAAGTAATATTATATTTTAAGAAAATATGAAACAGATACATTTTCATGGAAACAGTATACATTCTCAAGGTTGTAGTAACGTTATCCTTATTAGACAACATTGAGAATTACTCATATGTCCCTAGAAGAGAAGAATGATTATAGATATCATGATATATTTGAAGAATGGATGGCTGCTTTACAACAGATTTAATGATCTACATCAAGAAGATCATTAAATCATTAAATCTACATCAGGAAGATCATCAAGAAATTGGACAAAACCAGTTTGTTTTCAGACATCCGTGTAGGTGTATACCTGCAATTTCTGGACCTGAGGTACTAGCGGTGTATCATGTCCAGATGTGGATACTCCTTGTATATAGGTGGGCCCACTGACATGTACTTTGATGGCTGTGTCTCTCTGTGTGAATGTAAATGAGAATAATCCAACGATGCTTGAATTGTTATAAATCAGGTCATCAGACTATAGCCCAGACATTTAAGTTGTTTAAAATTTTCCAAGAGTTTGATCAAAGGAAAAGGAATAATCATTTTTCTATTAAAAGTTAGAATGAATGCCTGGAGTAGAGGTGCATACCTGCAATTCCATCTATTCCAGAGCCAGAGGCAGGAGGATAGTGAGTTCAAGGGCAGTCCAGGGGACTTAGGGAGACCCTGTCTTAAAATCAAATCAATAAATAAAGGGTTGAAGTGTAACTCAGTGGAGAGCACTTGCCTAGCATATGCGAAACCCCAATACAATCCCCAGTACTCCAAAAATAAATCCCAGATTCAATCCCCAGTACTCCAAAAATAAATTAATTAATTAATAAACAAGAAAACATATTCACAACTTGAGTAGTACTTTGAACAGTGTACATCTATGATTGCCATTAGCATTTATTACCATCCAGTGAGAGAGATAGAGTATTGTTTCTATTAGGAGAAAATAAAGATGGGTTTCCTCAAGTTTTAATAGCTAAAATTATGAGCATGAAACTTTAAATCCAATGCCATCTTATGCTCCCTTTTGTGTCCTTGTTATCTTGTCACTCCCTGCTCAGTGAATATTACAAAGAACAACCATGAAATTGTTATAGTTGGAATTAGTGTTGTGTTTTATTTCTTTTCAAGATATAGTTTAAAAATGCAGTGGTTCAGGCTGGGTATGGTAGCACATGCTTGTAATCCTAGCACTCAGGAGGCTGAGGAAGGAGGATCACTCTGAGTTTGAAGGCAGCTTGGGCTACAAAGTGAGTTTAGGGCCAGTTTGAACTGCATAGTGAAACCCTATCTCAAAAAGATAAACAAAGAAACAAAAAAAATAGTTCATGTAAAATTAACATTTTGAACATAAGATTTGAATGCTATGCGGTGAATTCTTTGAAAGAATAAACCATATTTTCAGCTTTTCTCTTCATTAATTCATTGGTATTGCTTGTTTGGAGACCTCTTAAGTTTTCATAATAAATGTGAAAATCTTCAGCCCCACACTAGAAACCAGAGAGAACGTGGAAACGATGTCAAAAGGAGTATGATATCTCCTATTTGAGTAATGCAAAATATAAACAAAGAAAATAGTGAAAAACAGACAGAAGGGTCAAGGAGCTGGGCCTCTTGCATCAGGCAAGTGGTCCGAGGGAACAAGAGAAGAAGAAGAAGGTGGGGAAGCGCAAGTAAGCACAGGGCCCTGACAGTCTCAGCAAATGTAAACCCCATGGGCCATGACACGAGCTAAGAGCAATGATATCAACAAGAGTGAAAAATGGGATGGGGAACTGGAGGAGGAGGGAGGGAGAGAAGAAAAGGGTATTAAAAAGAAAAAAAAGAAAAAGCAGTGGTATTTATAGGTGACCCCTTTCCATTGTCACTCTAAACTGCATGAACTGCCCACATATACTAATAACATTTTTAAAAAATTAACGTTTTAAACAGCAGCACTGTATCCTTCAGGTGAAGCCACTGTGCATCTCCATGTTTTGAACCACTTTTCAACTGAAAATGCTCCCCCTCATTATGTTTCACTGGGAAGTTCTTTTTTCACAAATAGCCTAGTGGCTCATGGCTCATTTGCCAATTCACTTTTCCTATTTATGGCTATGCTTGTAGCAAAGCACTTTACTTTTAGACATTCAATATTCATATATCTTGAAAGAGGAGATTCAAGACCAACAAGGAGGAGAAAAACTAGAAAACTATACCATGATATTTACCACTTGGCCTTTATCTATGATGGCAAAATTCTGCCAGCAAAACAGACAAACAGACACACAAACACACATACACACATACACACATAGATTTTAATAAAATATATACATATGTACACATACATATATAAGCATGAATTGTTACACAGAAATAAATTTTGAAATGAGCATTACTTGCTTAATTAAATAAAAATTGTCTTATGAACAACTATAAAAGTAAACCAGAATTCAAATCCTGGTATTATCATGTAGCTATAAATACTATTTAAAAGAATTATTTCAGTCTTCTAAATGAATGAATAAAAATCCCCAAAACATAAGCATATGAAATATACCTTACTGATACATACAAATTTGTGGATGCATACAAATTTATATAATAGCATATATATATATATATATATATATATATATATATATATATATATATGTATTTGTTCATTTGTTCTTGTATCCACAGTACTCATGAAATTACAGTTCTAAATCCATGCGAGTATAGTGTTTATTGTAAAAAAACAAAAGACGACTTTGAATTTTTTTACTATTGTTCCTTTTGTTTTTTATACAGACAGTTTAATATTCTTTTTTTGACAAAACAATTATCCCATTATGAACTCCCATAGGCTTGTTAAAAGAGTTACCAAGAAAAGAACTACCAAAAACATTAAGATTCAACAAAGGAATTTTCCCTCAGTCTTATTTAAAAATATCTTAAAGCCCTGACTTTTTCTGTTCTAAAACTGTTGCTGGTTTTGTAAATTGCTCATTCACAGAACAGCGCTGTCAATCCAATGCAGTAGAATTTAAAGTTCTTATCCACGTAATTTCTTTGGTATTAATAATTAAAATTATTAGAGCCTGCTCCGTTTTCACTACCTGTATCACATTCTCCAGTAACACACAGATCACTTAAATTCGTACTTATTTCCTGGAGAACAATGGCTGGTGTTGACGTGAAAATGAAGGGTGCTGTGTGACTAAGGTGCACATTGTGTTCACAAACAGCACCAGTGGAGGTCTTCAGTGCTCAGCTCTTCGTCTGAGCTCTCTACTCCGTTCCCACACTGGTATAGTGGAAAAGAAAAAGGATCCACTTCAATAAACTCAACCTACTGAACTAACTTTCTTCCTTCAGAGGGATTGGTCTTTCAGATTTCTTTTTTCTTGTGTTTCCCAAAGATAGCACTTGGTATTCCTAACCTTGGAACTATTCTGCATTTCTGGTCATGCTGTCCTCATTCTAATATCATCCATGCCCATATGCAGAGACCTCCCAGGTGACTACCATGGGGCAATTCCAGCAACCACGCAGGTCTTGCTTCAGTATTTGGGGGGAAGCTCTTCCTGGATACCTTCCTAGCCACATGGAATCCACTGTTTTTATGAAGTAAGAATTATAGCGTTCTGATTTTCATTTCTGCACTGGCCAAACATGCTAAACATTTTTCCATGTACTTATTGGCCATTTGTGAGCCTTCTTTTAGGATGTGACTTTTCGTTTCATTTGCCCATTTTTTATTTGATTGGGTAGTTTTTTGAGGGGTATCTAATTACTTGAGTCCTTTATTCATTGTGGATACTAGGTCTCTATCAGAAGAGAAGCTGGCTATTTTCTTCCCACTCTAAATGTTGTCCCCTCCCTCTTTTGATTGTTTCCTTTGCTGTGCAGAAACTTTTTAATTTAATGTAATGCAATTTGACTCTTGTTAATTCTTGTGCTGTTAGAGTTCTACTCAGGAAGTGTTTGGCTATGGTATGCATTCATGAGTTTTCCCTACTTTATTGTCTAACAGTTTCAATGATTCTGTTTTTTATATCTAGATCTTTGATCTGTTTCTATTTAATATTCTTACAGAGTTGTGAGAGATACAGATGTAGTTTCATTCTTTGCATGTAGTCAATTTTTCTGCCACCACTTGTTGAAATGGCTATTCTTTGCCAATGTATTGTTTTAGCCCTTTTGCTAAAGATCAGAATACTAGAAGTACCTGAAGTTGTTTCTGTGTCTTCTATTCTATTGATCTACATGTCAATTTTTGTGCTAGTGCCACATTGTTCTTATTACTATTGATTTTTAATATTACTTAAAATCCAGGCTTGGGATGCCTCCTGTTTTATTCTTTTTGCATAACATTGCTTTGGCCATTCTGCATCTCTTCTGGTTCAATATAAATGTTAGGATTTTTTTTCTAGCTTTGTGAAGATTTTCATATTAAATGGGTAAAACCAAAACATTCCCTCCAAAATTGAAACTGAGACAAGAGTGTTCAATCTCAACAGTGTTCTTCAATATAATAATTGACATGTTAGCTAGAACAATCAGGCAAGAGAAAGAAGTGAAAAGAATATTAATAAGAAATAAAGTTATAAAATTATCTCTGTATGCAAAGATTTGATCAATGGCACGGAGGCCTCAAAAATCCAAACCAGAGCACTCACAGGCACAATGAACCGATTCAGCAAAGTGGCATGAGGCAAGGGCAATGCACGAGAATCAATAGCATTTCTACCAATCGTGAATCCACTGAGACAGAAATTTAAAAATCCAATTCATAATAGGTTCATAAATGTAAATCCCCAGGGAAAAAACTGATCAAAAAGTAAAATATCTCTATAAAAAATTATAGGACCCTAAAAGAAGAGATTGGAGAAGATGCCAGGAAATGGAAAGGCAGCCATTTTTCCAGGATAGACAGGATAAATACAATTACAATGTGGTATTATCAAAACTAATCTATAAGTTCTATTCTTTTTGTTGTTGTTGTTGTTGTTGTTTTGGTACTGGGGATCAAACTCATGACTGTGTGCTTGCAAGGCAGGTGCTTATGCTGCTGAGCTAAATCCCCATCCTCTATTCTTTTTCTTTTAACCTAACTTCTCTTCATCTTATGAAGGACCACATATTGGGGGAATTCGTTCCCATGTTGTCAGGTTCTCCTCAGCTCCAGCATGTCACACCCACCTTCAAGGAGGCATTTGTTCAACCTTTTCCTCCAGTGTGTCTCATAAAGTGACTGGGTTCATGATCTTCAGAAGACAGAAAAGAATGTATCAATTTAGTTTTTCCAAAATGCTACCAACACCCAATTTTGAGTTAAATTTAATTTATACCTTAGAGTGGGAAGTCTCTTCTATTATCAGCCATATTTTAGGATACCAAGCATTCATTCTGGATCAAATTCTATGATTCTGATCTTATTTTCCAAAACTTGTGAAAATTATCAGAAACAACTATTTTGGCATCTGAAATAAAGTGTGATAATAGGAGTGACTTTCAGTGTATCTGGAAGAAATTATCCTTTCATGGGGAAGGGATGTGCGTCATTTTGCTGCATCAATACCAGTATGGCAGAGCTCATTTGAGGACTTTTTCCATCCAGTGAAGATCCATTCAAACATAGGCATATAACATCAGTAAATCACATTACCCGGTAACGAGGAGACGTCTGCGCTAATTCTGTAAAACAGACCCCTGCTTAGAAAGTGAGATGCAATTATGAAAGACTTTTATGTGATCACTACTACCTTATACCATATCTAAATTAGAGAAAAGCCTATTGACTTGGCTCTTTGAAGCTGTATTTTTAATGTATCCTTATTTTTTATATGACTCTGCCCTGTTTCTTCATTCCCATTGTAACTGTTCCTGTTTGCTCCATTAAGATGAAAGGTGCAATTTGCCTTTTTCCCTCTGTAACAACCAGACATAGGTGAACATTAGATTAAATTAATGACCTCTAACTTATTATGTAATGCAATCAAATGTACTTCTTAAAAGGGATACTTTTGGAAAATTAGAAATCAACAGGCTGAATAAATACTATTTAAGCACTCCACATTATGGAAAGAGGATGCTTTCCTTTCCTAATGAAATCTTGCAACTTAGAATTATCTGCTGTGGAAGTGACAAGCTGCTAAAAAAGGTTTACTTTTCCTCAGATTAAAAACACCTTCGAGGTTGTAAAATCAATAAACAAGCAAGTTTCTGTTATTGCTCTTTTAAATTTATGGGAGACAAACCAGGAGGATGAAATGAAAAAAAAAAAAAAAAAAGGAATTTACAGAGTCACAGGGATAGGGACAGATTGCTTTTACCAGTCTCTGCTAGAGCTGAAAAAAGAAAAGTGTAAATTGATTCCTGGGGAGGGAGATAGGTCAACCAAAATTACCCCAATCACATTACACCTAGAATGTTGCTGTACCACAGCGGGTGGGCTACAGGAGAGGAGCTGAGGGTGCTGTCTCTGGTCCTCATCTCCATCCAGATTAGGCACTCGGATGAGAACCAAATGTCCAGGGTTTATGGGGCAGATGGACAGAAGAGTCAGCACTCAACACGGTCAGCACATAACTGATTGCTTTCCCAATTATGTTCTATTCCCATCACAACTCTTTTTAGCTTTCAACTGAGAACAGAAAAATGTCATGGTATGATTTTGATAACTGAAATCATTCTTTAAATTTTCAGTGTAAAATAATTTTTGAAAATGTAAGAAGCAGAAAATAAGAGAAAGGGTGGCACTATCTTTGCATTACTGCCGCACAACATTTTGAGTTTCGCCATCTTGTCATGTTTCTTATCAACAGTGATTGTTAATCTTCATGCAGCCATTTGGGTAGGAACCCTCCAGCAGATCAGAAGTTCTGAGTGTGTCTAGAGATGATGGATATTTGGGTCAGTGAGCAGAGGGAAAACACCCTCCAGGTGTGAGTGTGCTGTAGCTTGTACAGAATAAACAGGGAAAGGAGCAGGAAGCGGTTCTGTGGTTTTGGAGGAGTTTGGGGTCTCTGCCATTGGCTTTGAGCTTTGATCGCCAGTGCCTTCAGGCCTGCCATGCAGACCCCTCCATATTCATGCTCACACTTGCACAGGTGAATTTACATGCCCAATCGGAGCGTTACTGGCTCTTGGGCTGTCCAGCACACATGGCCATTTTGGATTCTTCCCCTTCTGACCCAAGGGTGGCTATTGGGATGCTTCTGATTTGATCATATAAAGTCTACCTAATGTACCCCTTTGTACAATTATGCATGTATTTTGCATTGATTCTGCTCTTGTAGAGCACCCTAATAGACTGTCATATTTTTCTCACGCATGTTTTCTTTTGTATACCCTTCTCATTTCTTCCTTTTATCTCACTCTTTCAAAATTTCTTCTAAAAGTAAAATAAGACTTAAAATGTGATAGACTATTGGACTCCAATTAACATTAAATAAGAGACATTCATGAAAGCAAGTGCTGTAACCCTAGTACCCATTTTTTAGAACTTTCAAAGCATGTATTGTACATTAATGTCAGTTAAAGTTTGATTATTTTTGGTCAGGATGACTCCTGATAATTTAAGTTGAGTGAAGTTAAATTGTTACCGAGGGAATTTTTTCGTCTTTAGTGCATAGATTACTAGTCAAAGGAAGAGACATGTTATTCTGTAGCTGGAACTAATGGCAGAACTTGTTTTATTTTAACGACAGGTGGGTGGTCAGTTGACTGTCTTTGGTTAGGAAGCTGAGTAAAGTGAGGGCTACCTTTACTTATTCTAACTGCACAGCAGTTACTTTTAACTTGAAAGTTCACATGGAACATAATAGCATGCAAATAATAGTAAGCCAAGAACAGAAAGATAAGCACTGCATATTCTTAAGCATAATTGGAATCTGCAAATGTTGATCTCATAAGGTTGAGTGCAGAATTGTGGGTAACTAGTGGCTGGCAAGGGCAGAGAGGAGGCATGGATGGGCAATGGCTGATACGGTGAACTAACTATGATGGTTGGTAATTAAAGTTCTGTTAACCTTTTCTCTTTATACAACACTTAAAAATATGTTATACTGTTGCATAGAGAAACGACAATGGGCAATAATAATTTACTATGCATTTGCTAAAGTTTAAAGAAAGATTTTGAATGTTTTCACATACACACATGCATGCACACACTGATCAATGTTTGAGGACATAGATATGTTTAACGTGGTTTAATCACTACACAGGGAGCAATGGTTGGTCTCTCCTGCACTCCGTATGGCCGAGGCTAAAGCTGAGGGAACATGGGTTCTATCCCAGCTTGGGTAACTTAATGACTTACTCAGAAGCTATATCTCAAAATAACAATTTAAGAAGATGTGGGGGAATAACTCAGTGTGAAAGGTCTAGATTCATTCTCAAAGACTAAAGTAAAAGTATGTATGTATGAAAATATCATATTGTTCCCCCACAAGTAAATACATATTTCATTATTTATGAATCACTTAAAAATAAACTCAAAATACAAGTTATTTTAAAGTTAATAAGAATCTCTGAAACTTTTCCAAAATTTTCATGGGCCAGTAAAAAACAGTTAAGATTTGTGGGAAAACTAAATGAAATATTACCAGGGAAATTTTGCAGAAGCCATGAGTTGAAATTTCAGGTCTGCTACCTGATAAATTTGTGATTTGTATGGACCTGAATTTGTGATTTCTATGAACCTGAATTTGACTTTTTCAATATCGGAAATTAACACACCTTTGACTAATCACAGGACTATTATGAGAAAATATCTAAAATATACATAAATAATTTTGAATCAGAATATAAATGCAATAAGTCACCTATCCTTAGTTTAGCTCAAAAAGCCTCTGCTTTATCACTTTTATCCATCTATTTTATGCTTCCAGTAACACATATTGAGGACTGGCATAAACTGTAAAGAAATGTGGTTCTGGGTCAAGGTTCTGGGGTTCAAAGAGCTGTAATTGGCTTAATCCCCCAAAGCAAAAGTTGTCACATAGCAAGATGCAAGGAACATGCATGTGCATAGCCCTTTTATCTCTCTCTCTATCTCAGCTTTTAAAGTCGCCAAGCTTCAATTGTAGGCGCTCCATCCTGATGACATTATCTAAGCCCAGTCATATCTCAGAGGTCATATTTCCAGACCATTTAGTTAAGCACTTGCTTCTTAATACCTATTGGGATTCAATTTTAACACATAAAAACTTGAGGGCACACAACAGCCCTAGCCCATTCACCTTATCACTTAAAAATAGTCCTTTTAGTTAGCTGTTCATGGAAATGTCTACTGTAATCATACTCTCAGTGGCACCATTTCCTGTACCAGATTCTGAATGTCAAATGAATCACAATGCCGTTGTCTCTCCATGAGTATTCTTCCTGGAAAAGTTCACATTCTAAAGTTTCTTTGACATTTGGACTGTTGAATAAGCCCATAATGAGTAGAATTTTCCTAGAAAAATGTAGGAGTCAAATTATTTGAAAAACGATAAAATATATTTTTTGAAACATAACTGGAGATTTTAAAAGTTAAGAAAAGCACAGGAGTTATAGATTGAAGAGAGGGTTTGTTTACATTGGAAAACTTACTGAATTATATATATATATGTATATGTATATATATATATACATATATGACTCAGTCATAATTGACTAAATCTATATCTGAAAAGAATAAGAACTGAACAAGATTAAGTTGATTTAATTGGAGCCTTGTGCCTTTTGCACGTAAAGTAATTTTAAGGAAAACATAAATTTGGTAATAGAACTGAAATGACTGACTCGTATGAGCACCCAGCATGGTCACTGGCGTTGTCTTAATAATATAAGTAGAAATGCACAGTGTTTTGATGAGTGATGACAAGGAAAAGTGTTATGAGCACATACATTGTCATGTGCAGTTCACTGGTGACACATTGTAGGCATAACTTCAACAGGTTGTCTAGCAACAAGAAACGAGAAAGGCTATAAATTAGTCTTTGAGAAAGCATCACCCGTAGCAAAATGCCCCCAGCTGCTTGTTTATTTGGAATAAAGTTATTGGAAAACTCCTGTGCTCCTTTGTCTGTGTTTGCTACAGGGCTCCTTTCACATTCCAACAGCACAGTTTCATGAGCGGGACAAAGATGCCATTGCTGAGCAATCTAAAATACTTTCTCACAGGAGTTTCCAAAAGTAGCTTGTTGACATCTTCTATATGTCATTCTTTCTGCCAGGAAAAATCATAAGTGACTTTGGAATGGGCAAAAGGTTATTGGGTGTTTTTTCAATAAAATGATGACTATTTAAGCTCGTTCGTCTGCATTATATTTAAAAGAATGGAAAAACATATCTTGCTTTTTGTTGTACTTTTATTTAATTGTTCCATGGGTAAGGTTTAATCATGCTTTTTACATTTTCTATGAACTGTTTTCACTGTCTTTTGCTCAGTTTTCTGTTGAGTTTTGGACATTTTCACTTCAATTTATAGTTTCTTTTTCTTTATTTGAGAAACTGTTAACTTGTCATGTATAATGCACTTAATTTCTCCACTGGAAAATACTAATTACTGGGCAAATATTAAGAAATTCTTATTTTCTGTGGGTATAAAATGGAAGTTTATTTTTACTATGCATCCTAAGTTGACACTTGCAACAAAATGCAGCTGGTTTATATTTATAAATATCTTATATACATTTCCTATTCCAGTTTATGCTTTTAAGATTTACGTATACTGCTCTATGGACACATATTTCTTTGTTCCTTCTGCCTAGTGTTGCGTGTTCTGCTCACATGTTACTTAAGCAGTTCTCCAGGCTCCTATGCTTCCTGAAATATACAGCTATTACAAGCAACACTGACTCCTTTATGGACTTGTGCAAGAATGTGCAAAATTGACTTTGAAGTGTTTGCTGATTCTCCGGTCCAGAAATGTGAATGGCCTCTACAATTTGACAGTGTCCTCAGCTGGTGGTCAGCAAGGACAAAGAGACCTGTTCCTCATAAAGACAAGGACATGACTTCTTGCAGAAACCAGAATGCTATAGGAAGATGACTCTTCCAAAAATCATGTAGATGACATCTTGATTTCAGACTCATGATACTCTGAGTGACCAGCCACGTCACACTGAATTTCTGATATAAAATTGTGACCTAAGAACTGAGGATGAGGCTGAGAGGCAGAATGCTTCCTTAGCTTGCAGAAGGCACTGTATTTGATCCCCAGCAACACACACACACACACACACACACACACTTACACATACACACACACACTCTTTAGTTAATAAGAATGTTTTGTGTTGTTTTTCATTCATAATTTTGTAGTAAATTCTAGCAACTCAAATTAAATTTGAATGTAACTCTTAGCAGTGAGCATGAGCATAGCACAAAAATCTTAATAAAGAAAGAAGTTTTGGAAGTAGAGATACTGGATGAGATTAATTGTATTAACTTAATTGGCTTGCTGGCCAGCTCAATTAGTAAAGCAAATATCTGGGTGTGTCTGGGTGGTACAGAGATATGGCATTGGGTTCTGTGCATGGTAACAGGTCTCCTCCTCTTTGACACTGCTCTCCAGCTCTGCGTCCCAAGCAGCCATGAGCTAAGTATTTTTGCTCCATCACACCCTTCAGTCATGACGTTTCTGCATGGAGCCATCTACCCACTAACTGAATCTTCCAAAACAGTGAGCCAATCAAATCTTTTTTTGTTTACATGGTGGATGGTGAGTATGTGTTCCAGCAATGAGAAGGCTAAACTAATACTGTCTCTCTATACCTATCTATGTATCACCTGTCTACCATCTATCATTTGATAATAAAGAAATAATAAAAGTAGGTAATTCTATGATTATGTAGGAGCTTTTAATATGAGTCACAGAAAAATTATTGAAAAAATAAGAGAAAATATGGAACTCTGAAGATCTGTGCAGTATAATCAACTTTATGCTTCAGAATAAAATTTTTCATAACAGCATCAAATGTGGGTTTAGTTTGTGTAAGTCACTAGTGAAGCACTATCAATGATACTCATGAAAAGTTTAAAAGTTTAAATGATGGTAGAATATATTTCTACATTAAGTCACTGTTTTGTATAATAGAATATATATATATATTAATATCACAAAAATCATTAGTTCTTCAATGTGTAAGTCTGATAGTACATATTTATAGGTAAACTACACTTTGATCTTATCAGACAAATGCTTGCCTCCTATTTGGATGGGCATAGAGTTTTAAAAATCTTTTTTTTTTTAATTTTTATTTTAAAGACAGTAAAACCAAGCAAAGCAATATAAAACAAAGTCAATCAAAACAAAGCCAGTTTAAGTGCCACAGGACTTCAAAACAATAGGAAATCAACAATGGTTACCATAATGCTTCCTGTTGTCCTCAAAACAACTTCAGATACCTTCAGACATAGTAAAAATCAAACAAAACAGAACAGAATAGAACCAATGAAAACAAAACAATGAATGCAATAAAAGACTTCAAAGCAAGATAATAGTAAATCCAAAATGGCTACCATAATATATCTTGTTATGTTTGAAATAGCTGCCTATGCCATCAGATACAACAAAATCAAACAAAGCAAAACAAAACAGAACAAACAAAACAAACAGAACAAAACCAAACTCAACAAAATAATGAAAATGACACAGGACTTCAAACACAAGATAATAGGGAATTAGCAATGACCACTACCTTCCGAAGGCGAGCGCCTATAGAAGCTACATTGTATGTTGCTATCCTCTGAATAGATGATAAACTACTGGCTTTACACCTGCAGTCAGTGAAACACTAAACACTACGTATTTTACCCTGATAGCTATCATCACGGCCTTGTTTCTCTGGATCAGCCTGTTGCTTACAGAGCGGAGGATAGGAGGGCTGGCTCGGCTCTTCTTGTTTCCCAGCCCACGCACCGGAAGAGGCTGGTATCTGATCTCCCCTCAGCAGCCCGCACATGGCACCGATTCGCAGGGAGGGCTTGCTTTTTCTGGGCATAATTTTTTTCTCATAATCAGACACTCTTTACAAAAGTCTTACATTACCTAATGAAATTTGGTGGAATATAAAATATGTAATGAAAGACAAGGCTCACTATGTTCATGAATGCATGGAAATTTAATATGAGCTAACATTTTAACTAAACAAATAAATAGTAATTTTTGTTTCTATACTGATAAAAAATGATAGTTTATATCATATAACGATTCTGTACTGTAGTGAGTCCCATGCTGAAGTTGAATTCATGAATTCTTTAACTTTTTTCCAGATTAAATGTGAAAACCAATGACAAACCTTCTTTCTTTGACCCTTTCTGGATACAATGTAATTAAAACCCTCATTTCTCTACATACAATCCACGTTGAAGATTCTGTTAGACAAATTTCTCTATTGGGTGATGTGAAGAGAGAAGTGTGGAGGATATAGTTCTTGATTTCCTTGATAGATTGCAAGAGCCCTCAGCGGTCTGAAAAAAAATTAATTTCTAAGTCAAAATTTCAAAATGAATTTGAATGTTCTCCCACATGTATTTAATAGGTTTATAAAAATTTCACAAAAACATGTTTTTTCTCAAAGAAATTGCTAAAATGAAATGCTTACTTACATACATTTTGGCATCTGAAATCTGGTAGCACCTTAAAGTAATTATCAGAATTTGTTTAGGTGATATTTTCTTTACTTATGGCCTCATAAGATAATTATTTAGTAGTAGTTTGGTGATGAAAGGTGATAAAATGCAGTGTATGTGACCCACATAGAAATGGAGATGAGACTGTTAAGATTAACAGTGTTTCTCAGATCCTGGTAATAGTACTTGGTAGTTTGTTTTTAGATGTATATTGAAATATGAAAAAGGAAATGTGAAATAGTATAACAACTTGCAATTTTCTCATGTCTCTGCAGTGACCCAATATGGCTCCTGAGGTTCTTGGGATTAAGGACCAAGAGAGGATGAGAAAAACAAAGAAAAGACACAGCTGGGGTCAGGTGGAGCCCTTCTCCTCCTGATGGGAGGAAAAAAAATGTTCAACCAATGCAGCATGTTTATTTACACCCTCCAAAAAATAATGTCAATTTCAAACTCACTGCCTAGCAACTTGTTTGCCTGGAAGGCCTGGACCCCTTGTCTTCTTGGTCCTGGAACAACTTGTTTACATAACTTGTTTTGGCCCTTCTGTTTTTTCTGGGCTTGCTTGCTTTAGCCTCAAGTTACAGACGTGTTGCAATATCTTTTTTCTTTGTAGCTGCCTTTCAGTGGAAATGTACTGCCGCAGTCTCTATCTGGAATATGCAAGGGTAAAAGGATTGGGGTTCTACCTGTGACATTATTGGGAAATTGTGGAATCTTGAAGATGTAGAGGCGAGTTGTGAATTTTATGTCAGAGACCCCCTGAGGAAGAGTGAGAATCCATTCCTTCACTGCTCTCTTTTGCTTTCTGGACATTAGTTGAATGATTTTGCTCTCTGTCTTAATGGGATTTCTCAGCGCACTTTCAAAAGCAACAGGGCCAGTGGAACAAGGACTGGAACCTCTTAAACTGTGAGAAAAAACAAATCTTCTCTACAAGGCCATCATGTCAGAAATCTGTTATAGTGACAGAACTAGAGAACACGTGTACTTTTCACAGGCTGAAATATGCCTGAGTTTTTAGAATTTTGTGGAAGCATAGAGAAGCTAAAATGGGGAAAAAAGCTAGAGTGAAATAACTTACTGTTCTAGTGCCTACTGGAAACCTGATAGAAACCTGGAAAAAAATTTATGGTTAGATACATTTTTAAAAGTCTCTGATTATGATCTTTGGAGATTTATAGAGCGACTTGCTAGAAGTAGAGTTTTAGAAGTCCTGCAATTATGCAGCTTGATTGTATAGGAATTCTTTGCCATGGCCATCTTAAAGAGGCCACTTACTCATAAAAATAGGCTAGTTATCTCCCAAAGCAAAATTTAGGCATACATCTTTGGTTATAAGTCAATAATACCACACAGTACTCACAGATATATTCAAAAATTATGTCTATCAAAATATTTTAATAATCAAAAGGGTTATATCAGTCAACAATTTTGAAGAATTTAATGCCAAGTCTATAAAATTACAATATTTCTTTTGCTCTAACAGAGCCTGTCCAGTTTTGCCTTTGATGGAATCAAAAATTGGTGATGAACAAAACACCAAGGATGATGCTAAAAGTCTCATAGCACAGAGCACAAGACGGTCTGTTACTGATACATGTATGATTAAGTTCTATTCATGCTATAGAAATGATTCCTGAAAATATAGCCTTTTAAAAATTCTTTTCATTCCCTATTCCAGAATATGATAACTAACACCAAAACCCTACATTATTTTTTCATCCTTAAAACTTTTAAACTCAAACATTTTTCTGTCTCTATTTCACTGATTCATTATGCTGGTGAAGATTGATTCTACTTTTTATCATTTAATGTGAACAATTGCAACATATTCTTAACAGTATATAAAATAATAGCAACATAAATATTGTGCTTGGAATAGAATAAAAAAAGTAAAGAGAGATTTAGATTTTGAACTTATATAATAAATATCCACTCCAATGATCAGATTCCTCTTGTCTTTATTTCTTTGGCTGAAAGAATGATAAAAGCTGTGCTTGTTGAAACCAGAAGTATCTCGTCTGTCACTTTTGATCTTGAAGACCAACCTTGATTTTGTAATGTAATTTAAAAATATTTTAAGACATCTTTTTAGAGTGACTATAGGTTTTATTTATAAGAATACATATATATATATATATATATATATATATACTGATATAATATATTTTTGTCTTTGAATATAATAATACCTTCTTAGGAAATTTTTCATAGACATATAACACCTACTGTTTTGGAATTAAACATTACTTTATTTTTCTATTCTATTTTTGTTTTGATTTTCTTTTGCAGTTCTGGAGAAGGATCCCAGGGCCTCACGCCTTTTAGGTAAGCAGTGTATACTCAGCTGCCCACATGGCCTTCACTTGGTTTAAATTGCAGGTTTTGAAATCTGTGCTTCACAGTGTAGGAAACCCAAAATTCTAATTGTAATGGTTACACGTGATTTTCTTTCTTTAGTGACCCATTTTTTTTAACCAAAGACCCTTTCAAAGGCTCCAAAGCAGGCAAGAAGTGTTTTAAGATTAATAAATTTCCTTTGAACTTCTAAAATAATTCTATTTATTTTCAAAAGCTTGTTTTAGAATCTTCTCAAGTCTCAAAACTTTATGCTGATTCCAGTTGTTTATTACAGGATAGCATTAATTTTTGATGGAATGCTTCAAAATAAATAAAACCTTAATTTAGTACAAGAAAAAAATAATATGACCAATTTTATTTAAAGAAAAATAAGGAATATGTGATGCATTTTATTTTTTTCTGCTTCAAAATAAATAGGAAAAACTTGGGAACTACAAGAATCATTGTTTTAATATTAATGATAATAAATAGCAAAGAAACTCTTTTTTCCAAGCCGTGGAGAAGGAGTCACTAGATCTATCACAGTGTCCCAAAGGGACATGATTAGAGAAAATCTGGAAGATGGTGAAATACATTTAAAAGCATCTTACTATGAATTTTATGTTATTGTGAGTTTTCTCTTTTATTATTCACTTTATTTTGACTTGGGACAAATTTCTTTTCTTTTCTTTTTTTTTTGTTTATTTTTTTTTAGCCTTAGATATTCAGGCTCCTGTAAATGGTCCATCATTTTTGAAAGCTTACAGAGTGAAGTGTTATTTAATATGCAAAACAGCAGGAAGGGTACGTGAGTTGCATTTCCTTCTTTCTTATGCAAAAATAGTGTGTGATTATATAGTCTAAGTTTTCACTCTTCCAGAATTGCTGGGAGTCCCTTAGCCATTGTGAACATAAATTCATAAACATCTCTTTATGTTTGACCCAATAAGTTAAAAAATAAACAATAAAATATCCCTACCCGCAAAGAGAAGTGACAATTAAGATAATAAAAACAAAATATTGTTCATTGAGTGTTAGTGGTAAAAAAAAAGAGATAAATATATGAATATCAAAAGCATTTTCAGTTGTCTGACTAAATACAAGGTAATTTTTAACATTTCCTTTATGTTTTGGTTTCTGAGGGTTTACTCACAGCCTAATGTATAGACAGACATCAAATTCAATTTCCTAACAACCGTGAAAAAGCAATAACATATTTACAAATCATTTTCATACCTATTTTTTATATTAAGCATTTAGGAAATGTAAGTAGTTTACATGGAAAATTGAAGATCATGAGAAATATTGGCTGATAGTTTTAATTATAGACAGAGAAACATTAAAAGCAACATAAATAGCACAAAGTATTTAATTTCATGGACTGGAAGAATCAGTATGGTCAAGACATCCATTTGTCCTATGTGATCTATATATTTATGAGTCTTAATTAAAGTTCCAAGATTTTCTCTTTCCTTTTTTCTTGTGTGTAGAAACTGGCAAGTAAAGGTTTGTAGATTCGTACAAAGCAAGTATATCTACTCCCACTGTACCCCTCAGCATGAAGGCAGATAACCACACTATGAATTTGTGGGTCCCTGCTTTGATGCCGATATGTGATTTTCAGGAAAAAATATCTATACATTTAAGGTACATAAAAGATAGCTGCCGATTGGTGGAAGCTTAGGGCAGAGTGTTCCTTTGTGGTTCATTTGCAATTTCTTTGCCTCTCCTTTCTTCATTAGCTTCAGTTGATTTCAGTTTCAAATCTGGGAATTTATTAAGGCCAATAAATTTCTATTTTTGGAAAGTCAAGTCTCAATTTACAGCTCTAGTCACCTGATTTAGGTTTCTGTTGTCTCACACACATTAAGCTTTCTGATGGCAGATCATTTGGTTTCTGCAGAGGCCTTGACACTCTGAAAGGCCACCAAGGGTCAGCCTGCTCTAATTAGCCCAGTGGACTCCTCACCATCATGATGACCACTATCATTCACTCTGCCTCTGGCAGCTACTGTTGCAGCTTGACCTCTTTTGCCCCAGAAGACAATTATCATCATTAAAATAAGTGTGGCCTTTTCAAATCAAGCACCCCTAAAACCTACTCTTAGTTGAGAATAGAATAACCATGAGGACATCTATTCAAATACACTTGTTGTCTCTTCGTGGCTGTATTACTGAAATTGTTATGAACTTTTTGTAATTCTGGGACTCAGCAAGTGGACACATAGAGACAAACAAGTGTGTTACCAGTAATAATTATATGCAATACTTCCACTGGATGTTATTCTAATGTTTCTTTCTGAATTATGGGAAAAGATTTAATATTTCAACTTGACTTAGTGAGTTGAATCTTATGGCCAGATTTTTGGCAACTCACGGAATAGACTGTCTCCGCTTGATCCAGCTAAGATACTGGATTCAGAATAGTTGGTGTGAACACCCTCATGATCACATTCAGCAAAATCCAGATATTTCGCACTTCCTGGTCACATTCTTCAGACTCCAACTGTATACTTTATGTAATTTTATTTCATTTTGGTCTCCAGACAACATTATTTAGGAAAATCTTGGTTCATTTCTTTGTAGGTTTCTGTTCATGTTATATTTTTTGTTAGTACGCGTCTTCATACTTGCTGTGTTCACTCCTCGTGTGGGCTGGAACACGTGCGTGACACGCTGTCACTGCTGCCACGTTGCCTCCCCACTGCTGGCTGCCTCCTCAGTCCCTGATCCCTTTGCTATTCCAGAAAGATCCATCTCCCTGCTTGTGGTCAGCTAGCCTTTATTTTATTATTATTTACAATTTCTGTAAAGTTGTCCTTTCCACGTTTGAATTTATGATTATCTTTTCTAGTTCTGCTTGGATATGGGTCTGAATTTAGGTCAGTGAGCTTTCCTAGTACCACACACATTTTTTTTTCTTACCCATAATGCCAAACCAGGTTGAAAATATTTTAGGCTATAATCAGATTCAATAGACTCTTCTTGTCATGTTTTGTAATTTCTTTTGAGACAAAGATCCTCAGGACAGAAATCTGATGTGGATGTATTTTGTCCCACAATAACTTTATCTAAATTTGAGGGGAAACTGTCATTTAAATGCATACCATTAAAATTTTGTAACAGTGAAAACTTCTATATAAAGAAGTTTTTGCCACTATTGATACATATGATTATCATAACTGACAGTATAGAAAAATATGTGCATATATTTCCAAAATAGTAAATATACTTTCATTAACTTGTAGTTTTAAAGTGGTAGATTGATAATCATACCTTACTCACAGAAATCACTGTAAAACAATACAACTGAAAAAATACAAACATTAACTTCTAGAATTCTCTGAAGTTCCTTATAATTACATGGAGAAGAAAGACAGTGAAAACCAATAAGATGCAACAATAGTTGTGGGCCTAGGGACATACTAATGATTTACCTGTTTGTATGAGAAAGTACATTGATTAGGAGAATCACTCATAACATGTTATCATAATTTATAACTCCTAAATTAATTTATTATTGTTTTTCCCATGCCCAATCTAGCAACAAAAATTCTCAGATGTACAGAACACTTTCCAAAATATTAACAAAATATTTATCTTACTCATTTTTTGCTTATTAATAATCCCCTAGTTTGGTTCATGTTATATAGAACTATGGAACAATTTTATTGGATAAATTTAAGGAACCTTCTTTTCTAACCAATTTATTCTTAACATGTATTAATTTCTTTTTGCTTTAAGATATCTGTGTCTGTAAATCAGTATTTGCCTTCTCCTTTGAAAGCAAAGCTTTGGTAAGGTGAAAATTTACCTTTTGAGCAAGATTTATGTAACATGTAATTTCTTTTCAACGGTTTCCTTTAACATAACCAATGGAGGCTGAGGCAGAAGGATTGTTGTGATTTAATGGCCAACCTTGAGTACAGAGAGAATTTAAGCACAATTGGAATTGCACAATGAGCCCAGATCAATCTCAATGAACACACACACACACACACACAAACAACTAGTGGATTATAGGGCACAGTATTACGGATTAACTTAATGTTTGAATTATTTCACACTTACCTGTATTAAATAAATTACCTCAATTCTAGGAAGATAAATGTTTTATACATCTAATGAAGAAAAGTTTCTCCGCACATTACTAGAGTCTTACGTAAATTTTAACAAATATGTCACAATAAATATATTGAAATATATTAAAGGAAATTCAGAATTATCATGGGTGTCTATAATCACACTAAGCCTAGAAATAAACTGTGGAAGTTATCCAGAAAAAATATTTATGAATTTGCATTTATGCATCACTTCTTGAACTTGATGTTGAGCGAGGAGGGTAAATACAACTTAACTTAGAATCAGTGAGAGACACAGGGTAATTACTGGAAAGAATTTTGAAGTAAGTAGATGCCTAACAGCAGAAAGCACTTCTGTCATAGAGACATGGTGATGATTTATCAGTGTACTCAAATACTATGTGGGAGACTAGCAGTTGTGGAATAGATGTGATTTTCCATTTGGAAGAATCTGGAAAGATTCTGTGAAAAGTTATGAACAAGTTTTGATACCACACTTAGAGTTATTAATTACAAAGCAAAAGTCAGTTTGTTATTTTTACTTCTAATAAGTTTTTGCAAAATTAAAATAATGTACCCTTATTATGAAAAGCAAGATGACTAGAGAAATACATAAGGTGAAATAAAGGTCTCCCCTATGCCTTCCCAATGAGAACACATATAAAACTTTTTTCTTTGTCCCCATTTACTATATTTTAAATTATAGAGGCTTAAAAAGCATAATGAAAGAATGTCTAATTCATATGACTTTGTGAGTAACTTGAAACCAAAAAATTTAGCACCATAAACTTAAATACTGCTGTATGGAAATCTTTCCAATAAAATAGCTGCAAGAAGATTTTATAATTTATAATCCTGAGTTTATTAAGTATGCATAGTGTCTTCAGTTTATTTGCCTTAATGAGGGTTACAGAATATGTCCTAATACATATCATATATTTGATTCTTCATCTAGTTAATTCAGGGACTGAAGAAATTATAATCATTGAAGAGAATTTATTACATTTAAAACTGTTGCTACACCTTGTGGCACCAGGCTTTATTCTACATCTACTCTTCTGATACTGTAATGCATAAAATATGATCATTTTAGAAGACAAACTATTGTGTGAATATAAACCAACTTCTGATAATGGCTTCTCTGCAGCAGTGATCAGAGGCTTTTCCTGATACTGAAGGCATCATGATGCGGCCCTGCTGTGACATCTACTCCTCAGGGCTGTCTTGTAATACTAACACGAAAAGACTGAGATACGTATACAAAAATAGAAGGCGGTAAAAGGATACAATTTTATACGCTTTTACAAAGCCCGTCTCATAACACGTCTTCGTGATTATACGTTTTACATATTTGTCAAATTTAAATGAAGACAATTGATTAGAAGCTTAAAATGTTTTCTAATAAACATGAAGCAGGCTTCTGTAACTGTCCCAGCCCCATACATTCCTACAGTGTACATAGTTGCGCTGTGGTAGAAGATGAATTAGCACTACAAAGGTATCTTACTGTAATAATGGGGTAGACAATAGCAAGATTATTCAAATATAACGACCATGATTAACATATGACTAGTTAAAAGTAATGTTTATGTGATTCACGTGACTCTTTTCCCATTGTCCAATTTATTATTTTCCTTCTTTTAGTGACCTACAGGGTAGAGATCTCTTAATATTTTTCATAAATGTATCAAAGCGTATCAAGAGATTAGGTTCTGTTGGAGTGTTGCAACTTGCAGCAACATTAAAAATGGGAAATCTTGCATTTGCTCATTTTTAAAAGTAAATGAAGTGGCCAACACGTGGAGGGAGGGGAAGGAATGGAAAATTGACCAAAAGAAATGGAATTAGGATGTATAAGATATAATGTACTGTAAAAAGGTACTCAGAAAAGAGTAATGCATGAGCAGTATCAAGAGTTGGGCAAAAATCTTACATATTTTTGAAGATAACTTTTCAATGATTTTTAGTAATATTAAAAGTCTTTGGTTCAACAGACTAATCCACTGATGATGTTAGCAGGCTTGTGATCCAACAGCTGACAGTACCTGGGGCTTGGGAGGGGCACTATGTATTTAATCACAGCAGTGGTTTTTGGAAGACTTGGGGAATCCAGCGGTTTCATATCTGTCAGGGAGTAAAGTTTAAATTATATGGTGGAGAAAATAAAATTTAAACAAGCATCATTGCCTTTCAAATGACTTATCTATCTAGTTGACATATAAATATTTACATAAGAATAAAAAATTGAGAAAATTCTGTCTTTTTTTGAACTTTAGGGAAAAAAGCAAATAAGAACTTAGTGGTCATTGAGAAAGTGAAATGAAACTTTATTTCCAAATATTGAAATGCTAAAATGTAAGGAAAAAAAATAAATGTATATGTATACAGAGACTTAAAATTGTACACGCTATGTTCATGTAACGAAAGCAACAGAAAATATTTGGCGTATATTTTTGTCATCCTTTGTAAGAATACAAAGTGGTGGGTACTAAGAACAGTGGAAATAGAAAATACAAAACTCTTGACTCTGCTTTTGTTCACTTCATTTATTTGATTATTTTACCAAATGGGCACACACACACACATACATGTACACACACAAAGAGAGAAATATTAAGAGTATGAATCAGCATTTTATATACAAATTACTACAGACTAAAAGCAAAACAAGGAAAAACAAGGGCTTTATCATAAAATTCAGAAAACGCATCTTGATAAAACATTTTAGCTAGAGCTTGTGATTATTAGTAATTAGGAAATTTCTATTTCTTTATGATATCTCTCCATCCCTCACTCTCTCTCTCTCTCTTATATCTATATAAAAATACATGTTTTCTTTTGTTATATGATTTTTTAATATATAGGACTATATGATTTTTCTCATATGCATAAACATTTATACACATACACAAGTATATACATATATGTATATATACACATATACATATTTATATACATATACATATGTACATATATACATATATATGTACATATATACATATTTATACATACACACACATATATATATATTCTGCCAAAAAGCATATATATCAGGAAAAGAAAATCTTGAGTAACTATTTTTTATTAAATGTATTGAAGCAATTTAGATACACACATCGATTACATTCATCACAGGAAATTTGTACCTCTTTATGATGTATATTGGTACCTCTTTTTTTCCTACCCCCTCACCTCCCTTCATCCACTCTTCCCCTCATTATTTTACAAAGCTTTGTTTCCATTTTATCTTTCTTTAGTGATTTATTTCTTTTGCCTTGCTCCCTTATTTCCTCCCTTATCCTTACATCCCCTTTACATTTGAATAATTACTTCGTATTTCACAAGGTCTAAGATACATTTTTGTTCTTATTTACACTTCCAATTTCTAACACTAGAGAAAACATGTGATAACTTTGTGTCTCATTTATTTCTCTTAAGAGTGTGACCTCAAGATCAACAATTTAACTTGAATGTCTCAAACTTATTCTCCTTTACATCTGAGTAGTACTTCATTGTATAAAATAACCCACATCCTCTTATCCATTCATCAGTTGTGAGCATTTGAGTTGTTTTCAAGATTTAATTATTAAAAACCATGTCATTACACACATGGGTGTGCATATATCACTGGGGTATGATGCTTTGAATGTTTTTGGAAGATACTATGAAGAGGAATAGCTGGATCAAATGGGACCTCTTTGTCCTAGTGTTTTGAGGAATGTCCACACTAACTTCCACAGTGATTGCTCCAGTATACACTCCCACCAAAAGTGGAGAGGGGTTCCTTTTTCCCCACAGCCCTGCCAGCATTTGTTATTGGTTGATTTCTTGATGACAGCCATTCTCTATGGGGTAAGATGGAATCTCAGTGTTGTTTTATTTTGCATCTCTGAAATAACCAGTGATGTTGAACTTTTTTTCATATATTTATTTTCCATTTGTACTTCTTTATCTGAGAAGTGTATATCATCTCAGATGCCCAGTTTTGGATTAGGGATTTAAATTTGGTGGGAGCTGATTTTTTTCAATTCTTTATATGTTCTAGGTATTGGACAAATAGCTGGCAAAAATATTTTTACACTCTGTGGCTTGTCTCTTCACTCTGTTGGTAGTTTTATTTCTGTGAATAACTTTTTAATAAGATGAAATTTCAGTTGTTGATTCTATTTCCTTTTCAATCAAGGTTTTGTTCATGAAGGCTTTGCCTACACCAATGTCTTCTAGAGTTCTTATTGTTTCTTCTAGTAGATTTAGTGTTTTTGTTTTATTAATTAGATATTTGATCCATTTTGACTCTAACTTAGTACATGGTGATAGATATGGATTTAATTTTACTCTTTGACATACGGAAAGCCAGTTTTTCCCGCACTAGTTATATGAGATGCTATCTTTCTTCCAGTCAATGTGTTTGGCCCCTTTGTCAAGGATAAGATGGCTGAATATGTCTAGAGTTGTTTCTCCATCTTCGAATCTTTTCTATCGATCCTTGGGTTTGGTTTTCTTTGTTTGTTTATTTGATTTTTTTTTTTTTTGGTCAGGACTATGATGATTTTGTCACAGTAGCCTTGTAGTACAGTTTCATATCAGGGATTGTAATTTCAACACTTAAAAAACTATAACCTTCCTATACATGAATGACTAATTCACTGAGACAGAAGCTAGGGAAACATCAATTCATAGCAGCATAAAAAGGTGAAATACCTAGGAATCAATATAACAAAGGAAGTAAAACACTGCTGTATTTCAGTAATCTGAAAAAGGAGATAGAACAGGATATCAGAAAATTGAAAGGTATCCCATGTTCTTGAATAGGAAGATTCAGTATAGTGAAAATGCTCCTATTTCCAAAATTGTTGCACAGATTTTATGCAATGCAAATCAAAATTCCAACAGCATATCTCACAGAGTTAGGGAAAACAATCCTAAAATTCATTTGGACTATAAAAGACATAGAGTAGCAAAAAAAAAAAAAGTGGGTGACAAAGGTAAGGCAGGGGTCATCACTTGTAAAAATATTTTAATAGTAAATGTGTTGAGACATGAGATTGATCACGCTTACTTTGGCTTGTGTAATTATATGAGGTGCTCAAATTGGAGGCCATTAACTTGAAGTCATTTATTTACATGTGGAACTGCTGAAGCATGCATACATTTTTTGTTAGTCCCTCTATGTGTGTGTGATGTCACATATGTAATTTATTTCATTTCTAGTATAAATTAAAGTTTAGTTTACTGAGTGTTTCAATTCTGATTATTTAGCTTTTTGTGGCCTCCATAGGTTTCACTTACTGTTTGAGAGGAATTTTATGTATTAGTGTAAATATTTTATTTAGTATATCAATGTTTATAAAAAGTCTTTTCAATGATACATTTCATTTATTTGGTGACTATTCATGGATTTAAATATATAATAATTTCCCTTCAATTTTTCTTCTATGAATTATATGTTGAAATTTTTTTATAACTGATGATCAATTATATTTATTTCACATATTTATAGAAAATGCTTGATATAAGACTCCTATGGTTGCAAACATGCTATTACTAACTATTGTGTTTTTATATATTCCTCAAAAGTTTCATGTGTTTTATTTTCATCATTCACTTCACCTACATTCTGAGCAACTGTAATTTTATTACTGCTATGTGAAAATATTCTGCACTTATTTTTATATTGCTCTAGGTCAAAGATTGCTTTATGACTAAACACACTACTATAATTTAACACTTCTATGAGGGCTATGTATATACATATGTGCTTCTTAAATGTTTTTATTTATCGGTATGTTAGTTATGATTTTATCAGCTAATTTCTCTTTTCATGTGTTTTTCTCTTCACTGTTGCAATTACTTAATTTCTATATAGGCGTATGTCTCACTTCCATCATTCTGAGGAGTGTTATTTTGCATGCGCCTTTGGGAAGGCAGTATATCTTCAGGTTTTACTTTGCATCTAAAATTTTGAGACTTTTTAAATAACAATTTATTAGGTTTGGCATGAGAAATATGTTCAGTTAAAAAATTCTTAATATTTAATATTGTAATTATTAAGTGTTTATTGTTTAATTATATTATCCACATATTCCCCAGATATAGCTGTTTTAGAAACATTCATCATTTCCTCCCACAATTCAAGTTTATAGTTCAGTAATTTCTTTTGGGATATATAGAAATCTTATTTAGAGTTACAATGCGCTTCTAGTTTCTAGTTGCTGTCCTATTTTCCTAATTCTACCGTGACAGTATTTCTATTATGACTTCATTATTTATATTTGTATCATTTTGAGTTCTGTTAGTTTAATTTGCATTCTCTCCTGTTGACATTTCTCCCTTAATCCTTCTAATTTTGATTTGCATATTGATGTGTATAGCACACAGTCTGAAGATTTTGAATGCATGTCTTTTATTCCTTTTTAGTTACAATGTGTATCTGCTTATAGGACAAATGTCTGTTCTGTTTTTTGTGTACTATCGGTATTGCTTATCTTAGCTTTCCTCAATATCTTGAGTGCTCACCCAATGCTCTATGTCTTCATCTCTGCGCATACATATTTTCTTGAATCCTCTATTTGCAGCAAAGAAAATTTTAAAAGAGCAGGTAATTCAAGATATTAAGACACTACTTTTCTTCCTCTGATGTTGTTTTGCCAAGGAAGGTCTGTGTGTGTGTGTGTGTGTGTGTGTGTGTGTGTGTGTGTCTGTGTGTGTGTGTGTGTGTCTGCGCACGTTTTCTTATGGACGTGTTTAGATATCCTGTATCAATTCATTAGCAGTTTTTTAAAACATATCTGTGTCCTTGTTATTTTGGAATGCAAAGCGAGATTGCTGGTCTTCAGAAATTTTCACCAAGATTTTAAACATCTGCCAAAGAACCCTTGGACTCAAGTAAGCTTGTGTTCCAGGCGCAGGGCTCTGCCAGTGTGTGGTTCCTTGTTTACAAAAACTGCTCTCCATAAGCTCCACCTGGGATTGGGTGATCTTCTTCTAGTCACACTGTCTATTTAAATATTCATTAGACTGGACAGTCTATCTTAATTCTCTTGGCATTTGGGGGAAAATGCATTTCTGTTTTTCGTTTGGTTTGGTTTCTTTAATTTTATATGATGTAGATTGTAAAATGAAGAGACAAATGTTGTAAATGACCTCATAGATTACAGCATCAAACAACTTTTAAAAATAAGTGAAATCATGTGATTTTCAAAAAGGCATAAGCTTGCTTTTTAAGTCTATACAGACCTTATGATTGTGTAGGTACATATAAGCAATATATGGCTCATGTATTCAGATATTAACTGGATGTATTATGAATTATGTGTTTTTTCAAATGTATCTTAACATTTTACAATATTTTTTTAATTTAAAACATAACCTGAACACAAGTATTCAGTGATTGACGAATTTTTGCCATTTTGCCACTTAGGCCTCATGATTTTCCCTTTCATAAAGGACATATATACTTGCATATGCATCTAAATGCAGATGTCTGGTTCATTTTCTAAGTTATCTAGGATAATGCTGAGTGATTTAGGATAATGTTGTTGTTGTAATTTTTTCTCTAAATATAATTCAGTATATGTTTCCTAAGAAAGGCACTCCTTATTTATCACATTACAATTATCAAGGTAGGAAATTCCATAGTGATACAAAGAAGTTACCTAGCCACAGTTCATATTTGACATTTTTCCTATGTTCTCGCTGGCATCCTTTTAGCAATACCTTCTATACGGTAGTCTATGCTTCAGTTCAGTGAGTTGTATTTAATTATCAGCAATCATAAGAATGTTTTGACTTTAATATATTTTGATGTTATTAACTCACTTTAGTGCCTTAAAATTGTTAGAGTATAATGAAATATATTTACACTTAATTTTCCACTTCTGGTTATGTTATAATAAAGATATAGGTAAAAACACCATTTTATGTGTGACTGTTACTCATGCATTACTTCTGTTGCACATATAGAGACAGGAAACAAAATTGTGAACTGTGTAAACCCAACAGAAACTTCAGTGTTTAATTACTGGAATTAGTATCTGGTTTTGGAAGAAAGAGGAATCTTTGGTTTAATTTTTTGTAATTGACTAATCAGTAACTCATAAAAGTGGTTGTAATGATAACATTGTCGGTAGGAAATGAACATTGGATAATATTTTTCTATTTTATAAGTAGGATTCTTAATTGTGTTAACATATTTTTATTTTATTTATAGCATTTATATAAACCACACACCTTGCAGCGGTGTTGCAAAGACAGCACTGTCCTCAGAGGAGATGGCATCTGTGACGAGGGCGGAGCTCCCTGGTGCCTACATGATATAGTTGTGAGGTAATACTGAAGGAAAGCCAGTGGAGGAAGGACCATGGCGGACATGGTGGTGCATTTCGTGGGAAAGACATGTGATATCATGTTATTCTGAGTGAAGGAAAGATGACACTGCAGGAGATGTCACCAGTGGGCAAAAGACATGAAACATCTACCACAATGGGTACTAGGGTGACAAGGGGAGCTTGTAGGGAGCCAGGGCGTTAACTGAGGCTGGTTGGTCCTTGCAATGTGGAGAAAGTCACTCTGTGTGTGATCCATTGTTGTTTTTGGTTTCATTGAGATTTTTAATATTTCGAGTGTTACTTCTGAGTAGAAACAGAAACATTCATATTTCCTACAACTCGAGTTGCATGTAGATCCTTGATTTCCTTGATTTCCATAGCATCAAGAATGACTAGTTTCCGCTCATATTAAAATCTTATAATTAAAAATCTCCAAATATTTGTTTTGATTTCTGTCTTATGGAAAATGTATCACACATGTGACTTTCAAAGCAGACTCTAAAATTCCTTTTTTATCTTCCTGGACACTGGAAATGAATATCCCCCTGGGAATGATGCTTCCAATTCTTTTACTTCAATTAAACTGTGAAACTTGACCATTTTAGATGCTTATAAAATATTTACCATCTGTCAAACTTTCTGTTAAATAATTAATTCACTTAATATCTTTTTTCCAAGAAATAGTACTAATCTGTTACACATCATAGATTCATATAATATTGGAATATATTTTTCAGATAATAGTTTTCCTAAAGTTAAAATTAATATAATCCTACTTTTAAAAAATTCCACTATTTTCTCACTTGTAAAATATGTTGATTTTTCCATAGCGTATATTACAT
Source organism: Dolichotis patagonum (assembly GCA_004027295.1). Classification (NCBI taxonomy): domain Eukaryota; kingdom Metazoa; phylum Chordata; class Mammalia; order Rodentia; family Caviidae; genus Dolichotis; species Dolichotis patagonum. Next base: position 8,997 of record PVJX010013563.1, on the reverse strand, counting down.
CTATCATGTACTTAAGATATATGATTATTGAAATGTTTTTAAAATTTATTTTAAAGATAATAAAACCCAACCAAACAAAACAGAATAAATCCAATCAAAGTAAAGCAGTGGAATTCATACAGAATTTCAAAGCAGGCTATTAGGAAAACAACAATGGCCACCGAAGTAGATCTTGTTATCTTCATAATACTTGTGCATTCTATCAGCTATAGCAAAATCAAACCAAAACAAAAGAGGATAAAACCAATGAAAACAGGATATTGAATAAAGCAAAACAATTCATTGTAACAAGACAAAACAGTGAGAACAATATTGGATTTCAAAAACAAGAGAGAGGGAAATCCCCATATTTGCCATATTGCATATTGATTGTCATCCTCTACATAGAGGCTCAGCCTGCTGGCCCCAGGCCTGCCAAGTCAGCCAAAAATAAAGCACTCAGTTGCTTTTTGTACCTCAGTTGCTATCAACTCAGCCTGTGCGCGGAACCAGCCGGTGGCTTAGGTGGGTGGGAAGGGGACGCGCTGTCTGACTTTTCTTTTCCTGGGCCCCAAACGGCTTGCGCAGCTTCCCAGAAAGGCCGGCTAGCTGGTTGGTTGGTTGGCTTTTCCCTGAGATTTATATGTTTTTTATATAATATTTACTTTCATGAATTTTAACAATGGGTGCCCAGTGCAACTATTGTTCAACATTTTTATGATACTTTTTAATATTTTGTATGTGTTTTATATAAGATCCCATTCCATATAAATATTTCATACTATCAATTATTTTAATTGAATAATTACAATACATATAAAAATGATACCAGTAACTTAAAAAGTATGAAATTTTCCAAAAGCATGTTTTTCTGTATTTTTAGCCCTTTTAGTTTATGCATCAGATATCATTTTTTTTTATTTTAAAGGTAGTAGAAATACAACAGAACAAGACAGAATAAAGCCAATTGAGACAGTGCACTGAATTTGGTACAGAAGTTCACAGCAGGTTACTGGGATAATAGTAATAGATACCACAGTATATCTCATTATCTTCACAATAGTTGTCTAGTCAATTAAGTATAGCAAAATCAAACCAAAGACAGAACATTATAAAATCAATCAAAAGAGAATATTGAATAGAGTAAAGCAAATAATCATAATGAAACAAAACTGAAAACAACACTTGCTTTCAAAGAGAAGATAGAGGAGACCCCCGCCTTATATTTGCTATGTTGCATACAGTCATCCTGCCAAGAGATGCTCAGACCTCTGTCCCCAGTTGCTAACGGGGCGGAGGGGGGATGTTTGATTCCAAGCCAACGCACCGATAGACTCAAGAGACACTACTGGGTCTCCTGGCTCACGGCTCACACTAGAGGAAGGCCAAGAGGGTGGGCAAACTGCCTCTTTGTGCAGGCTTCTGGGTTCCACCATGGCCGTGCCCAGATCTCTGCGGCCGTTCTCTGTTTCTCCTCCTGGATCAGATATTTTGAAGATAATTTTGGTGCATATGCATTTGTCTTGTCCAACTGTATACCCTTCACTACAATTTTATCATCGATAACACCCCATTCTACTATGTATACTGCACAATATTCCTTGTTTTACAGTCAGCAGTGTTTTATATCACTTTGCCCACTCCAGCTTTTTATTTCTTTTGATGAGCGTTTACACTGATTTTCATCTGCATGATTTTACTTTACCTTTGCCTGTGTAATTAGAATGTGTTTATTTTACACAGAACCTAATTATGTCTTGCTTTTATAAACTCTAGTTGTGACAGATTTATTTTACTGATGTATTTGTGACTTATATTTAATTAATTGTATATTTTGTTGGACAAAAATGTACTATTCTGGTAGTTTTTTTCATCATTGTACCTACTTTTGGTATATTTTTACTCTGCCTGCTTAATTATTAAATGTTTTGATGATTTTAAGTTAGTTTTACTGTTGGTTTAGTAAGCATAATTTTTTTATTTTTTATGATTGCTCTAATACTCACAATGTATGTATTTCTTAAATCATAGTCTAACTTCAAATAATATCACAAAATTTCCAGAGTGACTTCAAAGAATTTATAAATCTTTCCTGTCTTCTGTATTTAATATTTATCTGTGTGAGACACTTCAACTTTACATATGCTATAATCCAAAATTCCTACTAATTTTGTTAGGCAGCTAGTTACTTTTGGGAGCATTATAAAATGGATACAAAATATCCTGTACTTAATTTAGTTTAATAATTTTCAGGTATGTGTTTTTCAAAGGTAGTTCTACAACTTTCATAAATTTAGGAGGGGACTCCTAAATTCAGTACACTAAAGTTCTCCTCTTATTATACTCTGGCTTTCATAAAATCTGATAAAAAAATCTACTTGAAGTCTTATTTTTGTTCTACAGATGTTTTCATAAGTTCTGGCTATGTTGATGATTGCTATTCACCTTTGAAAATGAAAAACATGCATATAGATTTTTTTGATATTTTTGTTCTTATGCTGATATTACTTCAACATCTTTGAGATCTTTTTTGTGTGTCTTATACTTTTCCAACATTTTGAAGAATTTTTAGCAACTATTTTTAACTCTTATCTGTTTATCCTTTTCTTGTATTCCATTTTTATGTGTGTTATAATGGTTGACAATGCTTTTGTCTTACTCTCAGAGCCCTTAATACATCAAATCTCTATTTCTGCTGTAGTAATTTCCCCTCTGGGCCATTTCTGAGTCTGTTTTTGGTCACTGCCTCATCAGCGTGGGTTCTCTAATCCCAGCCCTACTCTTGCTTTCTTGTCTTCCTAACTTTTGTGTTGAAGGCTAATGTCATACATAAAATATCATTGACTGAGATGAATAGTTATTATGTCCTGAAATTGCCCTAACTTCTCTTCTGCTAGGATTCTAGACCGGGAGTATAGGAGTTGATTCAATATAGTCAGCAGCTGAGCTATGTCTGTATTTTTGCAGTGTTAATATTAGTTATGAATGTTAACTTAGAGTAACAGCTTTACATATTTATACTTGGTATAGAAAACAGATATGCAAAAGTTCTACTCTCAGCTAATGGTTTCCACTATACACGAGTACATCAAAGGATTCTCTTGATCTTCTAGAATAGTCGATTGATTCTTTTTTCTTAGTGCTGTCCTGCTTTTGAATACCAACACAGGGAGAAGGGCTCAGACCTAGGTATGCCTCATATCATCAGAAGCAAGTCTTGCTGTTTCTTCAGGCATCTGCGCTCTTTCTACAGCATTCAAATTTGGTGCTATTCCAAAGCGGGTTTCCTGTTCCTTTTCTATGGGTATTAAAACTAAAATGTTGTCCACATGTCCATGGAGTGTTTTTGGTCCAGATATATTTCCTACATGTAAAATGTTTTTGTTGATTATTTTTCTATTTTCCTCATCACAGTGCATGATGGTCTGTACCTGAGGTGGTGCAGTACACTCCCCACCTCCTTGAGTTATGGATTTTATGGCACAGCAGAGAATAGCTCAGGCAGACCTGCTATCTTTCTTACCCTGGAATTTCCTCTCTTTCTCCCTCTGCTGCAACCGTGAGAGATGCTGTCTCTGATTTTGCTGTCCTTAACTGTGTAGGTAATGGAAATAACACACAGTTACATGTAAATTCTTACATCTGTGCCTTCCAGGGAGCTATATATTCTCAAAGAAACAATTAAGTCTGAGAGGAAATTTTAAAAAAAGCTCTTTATTCATACACTTGAAACAATACAACCCATCTGCTGTTACAATGCTTTCAGCAAAGGTTCAAAGATGCTGGAAAGGAATACAAGTTTCTAGGGGAAAAGGAGGCCAGAGAGTGACAGTGTTTATTGGCAAACATTCTGTTAATCTGGGGCTCCGGGGGATCTGAGTGGTCGAAGAGCAATATAAAGTTGGAGGAGTTGAAAACCTACAAGACTGGTTTCTCGTAATGGAATAAATGAACAGTTTCAGAACATTTCAAAGAAGGATGGGTTGTTTACTGTTGACCACCAGAGACCTTTGTGCCTGGCCATGTTGAAACAACTCGAGGTCACGGGGTTTTTATGGGCAGTGAGCCATTTTTGTTCTTGTGGAGGGTGGGTACTGTGGTAGTAATAGTTTCATATTTTTTCACGTCCAGGTTTCAGAAGTTTGCAGAAGGCTCTAACTGAATTCTACCATTATATGTGCCTCCTGAGACCCCAGCCTTGGACTCCATGGGTTAAGCAGACAATCATGCTAACCTTTCTTGGGAAATCATTTCTCATCTGAGATTTTACACAACTTAAAGCTGGCTTTTGATTTCCCAAAGAAAATGATGATAATTTAGAGTACCTGAAAATTTCTTATTATAAAAGAGGAGCGCCTCTTTGCATGTTAAAAGCACAAGTGAAACTTCACACAACTGAAAGGAAATTACTGCATCTCATGGACACATTCACATCACAAAAAATAATTTTAAATTATTTTACTGGTACATGTTTGTAGGAAATAATACGACATTCTTTGTGGGAAACTAGACATAAAAATGGACAAGTAAATATATTTTTAAAAATGGACAAGTGTAGGGAGTGGCGTGATAGCCTCACTGCTGCCACCCCATCCCGCCCTCCTGTGGGCATTTGGTGCGTCTGCCTACATTACCCATGATCCGGACATGACTGTGACCTATCTGGTCTTTCCACATCTCTGCCTGATGACAACAGTTTCCTGCCCTCACCCTATATAAACCATGTTTACTTCCTCAATAAACGAGAATTGATTGGAACTGCTCAACTTGTCTCCGTCTCTCTTTCCTCTTGCCCTGCCCCCCATCCCCGTTCCCTCTCCAGGTGAGACCCATGGACTGATCCGCGGGCCGGATCAGACAAGCTCACATTTTTTAAGTTTGATGTTTACAAGTAAAACTGTTAATGTGTATGCAAATGAAAAGTTACATTTTTCTTTGGCTCATAGAAAAGAGTTAGTACCCAACACAATGAATTCAAGTAGTTGAATCTTCTGTTAGCAGGTTAAAATCAAAAGGAAAAACAAAAATAAACCAGTTATATACATGTACAAGGAAACTGCAGTCTTCAAAAATTCACAGTTCTCATATATTACCCCATTTTCAACAAAGCAGTAAGTAACTATTGAATGTAACATTGTCTTTAATAGTAGGAAAAATTTGTTATGGGATATCTTGGATTAAATAGCTATAGTTACAGTAATTTTGCTCTTATAATAGGACAAAATCTTAAGGTGGAATCAGAGCAACAGATAACCCTCCAAATTCTATCTTCATCTCCTATTTCCTTAAAATTATGATTTTCAGAATTATTTTTTCCTGATCTGAAATATTGGGGAGAAAAGGAGACATCATGGTATCAATGTAGCTTTTAATGGCATATACTCATCCTTCTATATCTTTGAGTTGATATCCATTGATTTGATGAAATGTGAACCAAAAATGTGAAATTATCAGGAAGATTACACAGCACGACCAAGTAGAATTCATCCCAGGGATGCAAGGGTGGTTCTGCAAAAGCAACCAAAAAAATGTTAATACACCACATACAGAGCCAAAGACAAAAATCACATGATCACCTTAACAGATGCAACAACAACAACAAAACAATTTGACAGTCAAACACCTGTTTATGGTAAAAACCCTATTAAATTTGGAATAGAAGTGTCAGAAACAGCCAACATCATACTAAATGTACAGAAACTCCTAAGTTTTTACTCTAAAATCAGCAGCAAGATAAGTGTGTTGAGTTATCTTTTTAACATTTCTTTCGGGCCGGGCCTGCTTGCATTGAATTCCCTCAGATTTTATTAGGAAAATTTTCAGGATACAGAGTTCTCACTTGGTGAGTTTTTGTTTTGTTGTGTTTTTTTTGTTATTTTTTTCCCCTCTGAACTGTAAACACTTCCTTTGTTCTGACCTCATTGGCAAGTTTTCTGGGGAAGAAATTCAACAAAGTCTTCACCTTTGGTCATCTGTATCACATCCCATGGCTTCTATTAAGTTTTCTTTATCTTTAATTTCCTGTCATTTGAGTATCCAAATCCTAAGTGTGTTTATCGAACATTTATCCTGTCTTATGTTATTTGAGTTACTTGGGGGGGGGGTGTTTTATTGTCATACATTTCAGGAAAGTCTGTCATTCTTGCCTCTTTATTGAGATTGTGGGTAAACGCAGGGAGTGATGGAATTCTATATGAGGATCAGGTCTCACCTGGGATATGAAGGCACAGATGATTCTAAATTGGCCTCAACCAATAAGTGATAGAGAATGCATAGGGTGGATTCAGGATAGGCCCCTTTCCCCAAATAAATTGGGTACTGACAAAAAGGGGTTAGGCTCTGATAAACAGATTGTTTTTATGTTTTGATTTGTTTTAGGACACACTTTATCAAGATTAGCAGTGTACTCTGGTTTATTTTTAAGTTGTTACTTTTTAAAAATGGTTACTCCCTGTGGAAAGCACAAGATATGTTTCTAGTATAGGCAGACCATAAGAACTGGCAAAGCCCCTGGAAATGAAATTAACAAAACAGAAGCCTGTGAACACCAGCTCCCCAGCATTAAATCCAAGATTTGTTCAACCAACTTCTCCATTTTTTTCTACCATGTTTTTTCCTATCCAGCACAGTTCTTGTGGCAGTTTCATTTAATGTAAAGTGTGACTCTCAAGATACCTGTCTGATTCACCAATTTGGGGGCAACAGGTTGACAAAAGATGTCACTGAACTGACAGAACTAAAAATAATTATTCATACTTCAGGTTTCTTTTTACTTTCTTTCTTTGTTCTGTTTTGTTTTTTTGGCATTTTACCAGTTGCTTGGATGGAATAAAAGCTAAGCTGCCATGCAGGACTGCAAACCAGAAGTTCTACATAATTATTTTAACGAACATTTCATGGACCACACTTACACAAAATGCACAAACGAGAAAATGCAAAATATTTATGACCAAATGTTGTTAAGATTTTACCGTCTTGCTTTCTGGCTGTCCTTGGTTGAACCTGACTCAGGCTTCTCTTTTCCTCATTTCTTGGAGACTGAAATTTTCTGCCCCTAAGCCTAAGAAATACAAATGGGCAGAATATGCCCATCTAGTATCTCATCTCAGCGTGTGGCTGATGAGGCTTCTCTGGTCAGACCATTGCATCCATGCTGCCTGTCGCCTCACTACCCCTTGATCTCCATCTTAAAGTTTCCTGCTAGCTCTGCTTCTCTGTGTCTATAAGAACAACAACAACAAAAACATGCGTAAGAATACTTTTTGCTTGATTTGCTGCTCTTGTAGAGTCCTCAAATCACAGCATTTTTCCTCTTGTGACATTTTTTTTTTTGGAGGGAAAAAACACTCCCCTTTTCTAAGTACAGATTTGTTTCATATTGCCTTCATCTAATTCTAATTTAGTTGGGTGTCTTATGCTGTAACTCCCCACCCTACGCATCACTAAAACTTATGCTATGATTTTCACAGAAGCAGTCTTGCCAGGTTTTATACTTACTACTTTCCTGTGTCATTTTTCCTATTTTCTCACTTAACTGCCCAAGCATTGCATACTGTAAATTAAACTCATCATTTAAGCTTTGGCTCTATAGGTAGTTTCTAGATAATTCAGCTTAATCTTCATTTAAACAGAAGGATACCACCACCACATGCTTAATGAACTTAACAAAGTACATATTTAATTAATGAGAAATTTGAAGTGAGTGTCCAGGCCATAAAATCCAGTCTGCCACCTTTTTCTTTGCAAGTAGCGTATTATTTCTTGCACAATCAAATAAGAAAGAAATATATTCTTGGGTTCCTTTAACCTGCCCAAGGAAAGTATTCTAATTTTCAATGGTAAACTAGATAGTTTCTTAAATATTTTAATGATCATGGATTTTTCCAAGATTTGTGGTTCCTAGCTGTTCATTTTAAACTGGTATTTCATTTTTCTGTAAAGATTATATATGCTTTCTGGATATCAATAAAGTTTTCAGTTATTTTCATGACTTCAGATGATGGTCAACTTTTTTTTTTTTTTTTGTACTGAGGATTGAACTCACAACCTCACACTTGTGTCTCTGAGCTAAATCTCCGGCCCTGGTGATAGACTTTTATTGCTAATAAAGCTCTGATTTCACCAAAAAATATAGAAAATAAATTCCAAAACCAGTGTTCTATCAGATATTTTAAACTCCTGAGTTGTTTCAATTTGTAGCCTTTTCTTATGATTTGAAGGATATGCCCATATTGCTATGTCTTTAGTTTTGTCTCAGAAAAGATACACTAATGAAACTTGTATGAATTCTTATATAATTTATAAATTATTTATATTACATTAACTTGGCTTGCTTCTTTACTTGAGTTTATCTAGTTTCTAGGTAAGAATAAATTCCTTTTAAAATTTTAAGATTTTTTTCAATTTATTTTAAATTTCTGTGCTACTGGCAAGACACAAAACACTCTGGTTTAAAAGCACTTATGATTTCTCTATAGTCTCTGCTGATGCTGATTTTGAGTGTCCAGAGAGAGTGTAGAAATCATTAGTTAAGTTGCTCACTCTTTAAATCACAAGTCCAGTTATCTACTTGCACCTGTTACCCCTGTGGGTGATAAATGGGTTCCCACGTCTCTTTTCTTATATAAAATCGGTAAAATGTGAGCAAGCAGACCTGGGTGTGTGCTTTTTGTCTGAGGACTCTCAGATGGGTTATGTTTGCAAATACAAACCAGTGACATACATTTTCATTCAAAGAAAATGCTGCCTACTTATTTACAGCTCATTATTCTTGGGCATCTTCAGACCCATGAGCTGTGCTGAAGGAGAATTTTGACCCAAAAGAGAAAGATTCAGAACTTCACCTCCATTTGGATTTTATCCATGTGTCAACAGAATCTTGTTTTTGTACTTTTGAGCAATATTTTTCTTAAGTTCTTCAATTAAACTTGCTTTTTTTACTGCCACTAAGAATTAAGGGAAAGCCAAAGCATAAACGAGCTTGAGCATTTCAGTCCTGCCACTTTCTGTTTAATTCCA
>PVJX010013562.1:0-47143 GCA_004027295.1 Dolichotis patagonum | reverse complement strand
GCCTGCATGTGGGCTGAGAATCAGACATCTCATGTCGTCCTGTCACCCATCCCGTGTCCCCCCTCCTCCTCCCCCCTGCCTAGCAAGTGGGAGCCAGTGAACTACACATCTTGTGAAAAGACTGGCTATGTTATTTAGTATGAGCTCCCCATATGCAAAGATATGGACAACCATTTGCAAGAAAACAAGAGACAAAATGACAGATAGTGAAGATCTCTGGTTGTCTAGCTTTGAAATTTATGCTTTCTTATGGCCCATTCTGTTCTGTTTTGTTGTGTTTAATTTTACACCCTTTTAAAATAAAAAAATTTAAAAAAAAGGTAGAAACACACACACACACAGACACACACACACAAAGAATTTATTTATGGGGCTGGGGATTTAGCTCAGTGGCATAAGCTCCTGCCTGGCAAGTGCAAGGTCGTGAGTTTGGTCCCTAGTACCGCAAAAAAAAAAGAAAAAAAAAGAATTTATTTATATATTTATTTATTTTTGAGACAGGGTCTCACTATGCAGTTCAGGCTCGTTTTCAACGCACTAGGTATCCTAGGCTGGCCTCAAACTTCTGGCAATCCTCCTGTCTCAGGCTCCCAAATGCTGGGATGACAGGTGTGCACCACCATGCCCAGCTGGATTGTAAATCTGAGGCCAGCCTAGGCCGTATACGATTACCCTAGCCAGGCTCAGACAGCCCTGGATCAGCAGGAGCTGAGTCCGCTGCCTCCCCTTCTCCCAGCCTCTCTCTCCAGACCAAGGTTAGCAACAGGCAGTGTGATGACTACAGTACCATGGCTGACCATACTGGTTACATCATCATAGTTGACCACACTGGCTTCTATGTCACTCAGTCCTGGACTCAATGTCCCACCTACCACTTGCTAGCTGTGACAAGCAACTTTGTGCCTGTTTCCCCTTTTTTATATGGGGCATGCAGGGAGAACTTCCTGGAGGAGGCAGAAGTGGGCTAGGCAATGGAGCTAGAATGCTCAGTAGGGCTCCCCACTTTTCAGCCTGAAGCAGTGGACATCCCACCCACACAGTCCTTCGCCTGTGACCATCTGCTCTCGTCATTCTTCCATCCAACTCCAGGCTTTTGGATGTCACTTTGGAAAGGCCCATCCCACCTAATGCCGCTTCCTGTTTCCCCTAAGCCATGGTGGGGAGAAGGTCACCTACTCCCTGAGGGACAGAGGTATCCTCCACCCCATTCCAGTTTTCTCTGGCCTGTCATGGACTGTCATAACCAGGCGTGGGTCGGAATCTGGGGATGTGGTGGTTAACCATCAGTTTGAGTGGCGACCACCCAACTGAACTGAGTCAGCATGGTTCTGGGTTCGGAAGACCCATGTTAGGGGGGAACTGTAGTTGGGATGGTATAAGAAGAGAACAGGAGGGAAGGATCTCAGCTGATTTTCTTTGGAAGAGCGTCTTTGCAGCTGATTTTCTCTGGAGGAACTTCAGCTGTTCTCAGAGGAGCCCCGGTCCTCGCCATCGCCCGAGATGGCCTGGGATGGCTGCCATTGTCTTCTGAGGAGCTCCAGCCTTCACCTTCCCTTTGGGCACTGATTGCTGGCTCTCAGCAAAGATTCTTCAGCTTGCAGCATTGGCCTTCCAGCCTGCCCGCACAGACTTTGGCTTCTAATGTGACCCTTCGACCACCTGGTGCAGCCTTCTTGGTATTTCATCACGTATCCTTCTGCCTCCTGATGCGGACTCATTCAGGACATTGCCTGGGCTCCAGGGCTTCGGCTGGCTGGATCCTTCAGATCTCTAGCATAGCAGCTGATCTTTGCACTTTTCTACTTTTGACTCTGTGGGGGGCACTGCAGGCCAGTCTTGTAAAGTTCTGTGTCCTGCATTAAATCTGATTCAGAGCATGTGAAATCTTTTGAGGAGTCTTGCCCCAGCTTGCACTTGTAAACACTGACTAATACAGGGAGGAAATGATAAAGTCTATTATTATTATTATTATTATTATGACAGTGTCTATGTAGTTCAAAGCCAGGCATGGTGGCGCACACCCGTCCCAGCACTTGGGAGGCTGAGGTAGGAGGATCACTGTGAGTTCAAGGCCAACCTGCACTACATAGTGAGACTTTGCCTCAAAAAAACAAACAGAACATTATGTAGTTTAGGCTGGTCTTGAGCTCACTGTATAATTCAAACTGGCCTCAAATTTGCAACAATCCTCCTGCCTCAGCCTTCTGAGTGCTGGGATCACAAGGCTGCTATGGAGGACGATGAGGGTGGGAGGAGAGGACCCCCCCACAGGACTCCCCAGTGGGAAGAGGGACTGTGGTAGACGCAGAAGGAGGAAGCTAACTGGTTACAGAAACCCATAATCCAACTCCACCTAATATCCCATAATAAAATGCTGTCAACTTGAGTTTCCTGTTCAAGTGGATTTGTTAAGAAGGCTGGCAGAGGTCAGAGGTGCATTCCAGGCCACCTGGGGTGGAGGCTTCAGTAGGGTGTATAGGGGTTACTGGGTTATAGAGGCCCCTCCTAGCCCTCTCCCTTCTGCTGTCCAAACAGGCCCTCAGGAAGGGTTTTGTCACACATGTCAGTACCAAGGCTCTGTGAACCTGAGATGGCTGGTGGCAGGGCCTGGAACCTTCTGAGGAAACAAGTATGTAACCCCTCTGAGAAGCACCCAGCCACTGTGAGAGGGAGCGGTGGACCTCAGCCGGAAGTGGGGAGATGTCCTACATAGAGGAAGCCACACACCAACCCTGAGGCAACCTTGGGACCCAAGGGGCTGCTTAGTGTAGCTAAGGCACTGTGACACCCAAGGGGTGACCCTACTTAGTACTCACTGGCTGCCATCTGCTCACTTGCCTCCCTGGCTGGCCCACTGCTAAGCTTTCCTTCCTCCTGGGGCATCGGCCTGGCTTCCTGGGGTCCTTTGGGGCTTGAGGGAAGGCTTCAATGAGAAGTTGCTGCTGAATGGTCACCACGGACCAGGCACTATGCTGAGTGGCCTTGTGTTGTCTTGTGGAGTTCAGTGCAGCTGGGCCATGAAGCAGCAATGGGGATCAAGGCTGGTGACAGGGCTGGGGGAGGACGGGCTGCTGTCTTCTCCATCTCCCCAAGTTAATAGGGCTCTAGGGATTTAAGAAACTAAACCAGGTCCTCACACAGTGGGGGACGGCCGCACTGGGGCAGGAACAGAGCTCCATGTGACCCCAAAGTCCGTGCAGAGGAATGGGGAGAAGTCAGAGGTCTTGTCAGAGTTCCGGAAGCCAGCCTGGGCCTGGCGTGGCAAGGGTGAGACCAGGCCTCAGCTGCTCCCCAGACCTGTGGGTGGGTGCCAGCACAAGAAGGCTGAGGGGGCCTGGGTGGCCCAGGAGGGCAGGGCTAGGCCTCCATCCCTTTTGTGAGCCGTTTTAATTCGTGTAAATGAGGGTTTTTAATTTGTTATTCTGGGTTTTATTTCTATTACCATCTCATTTGCCTCTAAACCTTATTTCGCCCCAGCCTGGACCGAATTCCATTCGATGCATTAGGACTAATTCTCCTCCCAAAGGGTTAGACATTTTCTCCCCACACAAAAGTCGCTTATTTTGGATAAAGAGACGATTAGATTTATCTTTAATATTTTAATGGCAGCTGGGATTAGCGGGCAAACAGCCCCAACTGGGGTTGTTCCTTGCGGATTAGGTTCTGATAAACTCTCAGATGGGGAGCCCCCACCCCACTTTCTGCTTTCCACAAAGTGCTTTTTATTATTTTTGGTTGAAAAAAAAACTCCCTTGTCTTTTGAGGCACCATAAATTCCATTTGCTGTTTTCTATTAAATCAAGTTGATTAAATTCGTTGTGACTCTTTGCACATAGATCTTTTTAATTTTAACGTCTCCAGCATAAAATCTTTAATGGTGCAATTCGAAATTGCTGCAATATACAGTCGAGGCCCTGATAAAACAGATGGAAATGAGGTTATGCAGGGAGGGGCCCTGGCAGGAGGGGCAGAGGCAGGAGGAGGCAGGCGACTGACTCCCCGGCTGGTTCTGGAAGCCCCAGTGCCATAGACCCTTGTTTGCCACTTTTGCTCGGCCTTATTCACAGGGTGCTTGTCGTGTGCCTGGCACGGTATGCGCCCTGCCAATAGCCCTCACACAGAGGTCTGGACAGGTCACCGCCTCAAGGTTACACAGCATAACGGAGACATGCTTAGGTCCAGATCCTCTTTGGCTGGTAGCGCCCCCACCTTGCCTTACAGAGCCTCCACATCCTTGTCAGTGAAATGGGGAGATCAGTTCTGCTCTGCCTTAGAGGGGCTCAGATGGATTAGATGAGGCCCAGGGATGGCCTGGGACCTGCTAGGCTCTCTAGCGAGGTAGTGGATAGGGCTGACCCGGTGAGGCCCAGAGAGCTGCCGTCCCTGGGTAGAGCTGCTTTTTGAGACCCTGAGCATTGTCCCTAACTCCAGGGTCTGCACGCCCCTCCCCTGGATGCCCTGGGCCTCTAGCCTGGCCTTGGACTTTTTCTCCTGTCCCTCCCGCTCTAATCCTGACCTCATCAAGTCCTGGGAAGAGTTGATCCACAGAAGCAAATCCCTCATTCAGAGAGGCAAAATCAGCTTAATTTGTAGCAATTTGAAGCAGGTCTTTGCCAGGATTTGAATATCAAATTATCCCACAGCCTGCGCTGGCTGTGGCCTCCCCCACCCGGGGCAGTATAGATGGACTGCTGTGGGCGCCCCTGGGGAGTCTATGCTGGGGGCAACTAAGGCTGAGGCTGAAGGAAGGCTGGATGGGAAAAGGGTGCTGAGGACGCGGGCATCACTCGTCAATCCCTGTTCTGAGAGGGCACCGCACCCCCAGGTCTGAGGGTGGGATGGGCGTGAAGGCCTTCCATTTGTGAGACTTACCCAGGCCTCTTGTCAAGTATGCTGGCCCTCGTGTCCATGGGTAACATATCGTAGACTCAACCAACCACAGATACAAACTATGCAGAAAAAGATCTGGAGCTAGGCATGGTGGTGCGAGCTTGTAATCCCAGCAGTCAGGAGGCTGAGGCAAGAGGGTCACCATGAGTTTAAAACCAGCCTGGGCTACATAGTGAGTTCAAGGCCAGTCTGGAACACATAATGAGACCTGTCTCAAAAGAAAAAAAAGAAAGAAAGAGAAAGAAAGAAAGAAAGAAAGAAAGAAGAAAGAAAGAAGAAGAAAGAAAGAAAGAAAGAAAGAAAGAAAGAAAGAAAGAAAAAAAAGAGAAAAATTTGTGCTGCATATGGACAGACTTGTTTGCTTGTCACTATTCCCTAAAACACAGCATAGTGACTCTGCACAGTACATTGTGTTAGGTACTATAAGTAATCTAGAGATGACTTAAAATGCACGGGAGGCCGTGCACAGACGATACACAAATGCTACATCACCTTATATATAAGACACTTGAGCACTCACAGGTTCAGGCTTGGGGAGGTATCCTGGAACTAGTGCCTCAAGGTTAATGAGGGACCACAGTGTGCAGATTCCCAGATGCGCCCAAACATAAAGATTTTCATGACTAGAAATTTTGGGGAACTGGAGTAGCTCAGTTAGCCAGTCAACACACATTTACAGGGCACACTCCTGGTACCTCTTTCTATTTGGGGGAATCTGCCTCCTCTGGCACCCACCCAACCAATCTCTTCTTAGCCTCTGGCACTGCAGGTCATTTCTGTTGAGTCTGCTCCATAGTGGCCCAAGATGGCTGCACCTGTGGTAACAAGGGCTCCTTGGCCTTCCCTTCTGGGTCAACTTGTCCTTTTCTGCCCATGCCCTCCCCTGAGGTTCCTTCCTCTGCACATGCTCAGGCCTGGCAGTCGGCCTCTCATGTCCACTGCACAGGACTCACTGTCCAGCTCCAAGGCTCTGGGGGCTGAGCTCTCTCACTGTCCTAACCCTTGGGGCTCTTTGGAGTGAAAGCTGCAGCCCCGGCAGTGGAGGGTGGGCTGGGGCAGACGTGCGTGCGTGTCCATCTGCCACCACCCACAGGGAAGGAGAAGGCCAGGCGCTGTCCTCAGGATGCCCACAACTGGAAGGAGGTGGACCAGGAGGAGGCAAAGCATTCCCTGAGCTGGGCACAGTTCTGTGTGCGTTTCCTCTGTCTTCCCATCTACTTCACAGGGTCCTGTGAAGCAGCAACACTAGAGCATACATCCATTTCTCAGACAGGCAAACTGAGGCAGAGAGACAAGCAATGTGGTCCAGGTGACAGAGTAGTAAGCTCATATCCAGGCAGTGTGACTCCAGCCTGTCCTTGTAACCTCTTATTCTTTCCATCCCTCTTTCTTTATTACTGGGGATTGAACCCAGAGCCTTTCTACTGAGGTACACTCTTGGTCCTCTTGTTTTGTTTGTTTGTTTTTGAATCAGGGGCTTGCTAAATTGCTCGGGCTGGTTTGAATTTGGTAATCTTCCTGTCTCAGCCTCCCAGAGTGCTAAGATTACAGGTTTGCCCCACCACACCCAGACAGCATTCATCCATTCATCCATCCATTTTGGAGACTGATAGATAGAAAGACAAATCAACAGACAGGCTCTGCACAGCAGTGCCCGGCCTGATTTTTAAGGATGTAGTCACTATGTTTTGGGAGCTCGGAGAGGAGCATTCAGCCCCCATAACAGCAATCACGGAAGGCATTGGGAGGCAGCATCTTTATTTGTTGAATAATGTTCTGCAGCACAGGTGAAGTGGAGATGAAAAGACTGCGCCCCACGGAGCTCCCAAGCTGGGACCCTGAAAGCCTCATTGCAGCTATGCTAAGAACACTGAAGAAAGCGCAGCATTGCGGAAGCACTGAGAAGAGCCGGAAGCCAGGGAGATGGGGCAGGCTTCCTGGAAGAGGTGCACTGGAGCTGAGACTGCAGGTTATCTCTGTGTGGTCCAGTCCCTCATCCATGGCACCTTCTGGGCCAGCTAACCCCAATCGTTTCTCCGACCACCAAACTCCAGCGGGCAGACCGCCTTGGACGGAGGTTTGTGTCTCTAACTCCTGTGTGTTCGGGGAGCACTGGGTTCCTGAGCCCCTGGGTCCTATGACAGCAGGGGAGTATGTGTGAGGATGGGCTACCTTGGGAA
Organism: Dolichotis patagonum; assembly: GCA_004027295.1. Lineage (NCBI taxonomy): Eukaryota > Metazoa > Chordata > Mammalia > Rodentia > Caviidae > Dolichotis > Dolichotis patagonum. The sequence goes on along the minus strand of PVJX010013562.1, from coordinate 40,073 downwards.
AGCCCAGTGGTTTGATCTGAGGGTGTCTCGAATTTGGAGCAGGAAACCCTCCAGACTCACTTGGAAGGGAGTCACAGGGGGCCTGCTGAGATGGACTCACATACCAGGCTCCAGCACCCTCCTCTTGTCTCTCCTCTCCAGGGTGGTCTGGCCCCACCTGGGCTCTCTCCCTCCCCTGTTCCCCTCATCTGCCTTGCCTGATGGTGGCCAGGGTAGCTTTTCCTGAATAACGATGGTATTGGCTCAGATTAAGGGCAACTAGCTGGCTCTTGGCTTTTCCTTTTTATATAACAACTAATCTCCTTCTAATCAGCCATTATTAAATTATATTCCGTTTTTAATTCATTCACAGATCACCATTGGGACAGCTGGATGGATAATTGGGGAGAGATAATTTATGTAAATGAGGAGCAGCAGAAGGTTGGGGGGAGGGAAGCCCAGGGCCAAAGGGGCCCCTCCTGCACCAGACTGAGGAGGGGATGGTGGCTGTGTCCAGGCTGGGTATGCCGGGGCTTTGGAGCCTCACACAGGACCTTTAGGGTTCCTGATGGGCGTCCCCTCAGCATCACCATGAATGCTTCTGGCAAATGGGGGTGCACTACTTTTTAGAGGGGCTGCTTTGGGGAGATCAGCTCTCCTTTTTAGAAGACCCCAAGAGGAAGCAGAATGCCCAGCTCCAGAGAATTCTGGAGTCAGAGCTGTGTTCAATTCGTGCTGCACCACCTTGCAGCTGTCTCTTAACATTGCTGCTTCTTCCCACATCTGCAAAATCGGGGAGGGCCAGGGCCTACCTGGCAGCGGGTGTGAGCCTAAGGCCCTAGTGCTAAGGCATCCAATACAAGCACACAGTGGCTCCAGCACTAACGAGGACAGTGCGCATCGTGTTATAACCTGCCTTTCCCTGCTGGCCCCCCGGCCTGGCACTTCCTTTGTATACGCAAGGATGGCTGTCAGCCCACTTGTGCCTCTGCAGGAGGTACCAGGCTAAGGTGATGCCCAGGACCTCCTCAGAGCATCAGAACAACCGTATGGAGTGGGCACAACTATTGACACTGCCTTACAGAGGAACATACTGCGGACCCAAGCTCTCTCTTGACACAAACTAAAACAGAAGCCCCAGGAGCCTCCTGGGGAAAGGACAGGAGCCTCATCAAACCTGTGGGCAGGAGACTCTGGGACCGTCTGAGCTGGCGGGAGAGGCAGGTGAAGGAGACCCTTTGGGCCACAAGAATAGGGCCCAGGTGGTCTTCAGAGACTGAAGGGTGAGGTCTGCATGTGACTGGCAGGGGCTGGCAGGGCCTGGTGGGAGGACTTTGGCCCATTCCCAGACTGAGGAGGGGATTAAGGAGGCCAGGGAGGTGGTCCCAGAGGGTCCTTGCAGAGTAATGGGATTAGCCCTGGGGCGCTGAGTGAAAGTTATTATCGTGTGGGGCCTCTGTCCTCCCCCAGGGCTGCAGCTGTCACCCATCCCTGGGAGACAGCCATGACAGCCCCCTCCTGCGTGGGCCAGGCTGGCACCCTCTGCCCCCCATGGGCTTTCCTACTGTGGTCATCTGTCATGGGGCTGGTCTCCTAGACTCAGCCTTCTGCTGGCCCTGACAGAGCAGGCCACACACGCACAACGTGCCCTAGCATTGCCTTGTGCCTCAGTTTCCCCCTGCATAGAAGGCTACAGTGAGGATGACTGACTGAGGCCTTCTGGGCTCCTAGCTCTGCCATGTGTGAGCTGTGTGACTATGGGTAAGTCAATCTCTGTGGACTTGCAAAATGAGGGAAGTGACACGGCAGGTTTTCATTCGGGAGGAATGAGAAGGTTGATTCTCAGGGCTGCAGAGAGCAGCAGGCCTGAGCCTAACGGTGGCTGGGTCCCATCTTGGTGGAGCCTGGCAGCCCTTACGAGACGGGCAGCTGCCTACGGGTGCCACAGTCAAGCTCTCCAGGCCGCTCGCGGCTCCCTCTAGTGGCGACAGCGCGGATCGAGCGGGCACGACCCCCTCCGGTTGCGCAGAAGTTTGTGCAAGGCTGAAGGTCTGCGCTCCCAAGGTGCGGGAAGGGAGGGGTTTCAGCGTCTTCTTAACCAATGCGTGACACTCATCATACGCATCATAAGAACATCTTTCCTTTAGCTTGTATGGCGGCTAAATGTTAAGGGGAAAATCCCTTGCAGGAGGGCAGCATTCCTGGGACCTCTCATCTACCGCAGGCTCGACCAGCGCCCAGCACCCAGCACCAGTCGCTGCGTGCCTAACTGGCACCTAGAAGATCCCGGTGGGAATTGGGGACCACAGACAAGTTATCCCCGTTTAAACTAGCCTCCATTTCCTCCAGGTCAACCGAAGAGGTGGGGCTAGGTCAGTGGTCCCACATTTTCTACAAGAAATGTAAAATGTAAGTATAGATATAGCTGGGGATATAGCCCAGCGGCACAGTGCCTGCCTGGCAAGCTCAAGGTCCTGAGTTCGATTCCCGATGCAAGCTATATATATATATATATATATATATATATATATATATAGAGAGAGAGAGAGAGAGAGAGAGAGAGTTTTAAAAAAACAAGAAACTTCACAGATTCTCTCATGGAATCTTATATTTACACTTCCCATATCTGACCCAGCAGCCCAAATAATGACTCCAAGCCACTAGACATTCGACATCTGTACAGTTTTAAAATTTACAAATGAATTTCACTTTTAAAGTTTTTACTTCATTTTGTTAATTTTGGATTTCTTGAGATAGGGTCCTGCTGTGTAGTTCAGGCTGGCTTCGAACTCCTAGCAATCCTCCTATACACACTAGGCACTTAATAAGTGCTAACTTTATGTTCTGAGTGTGCCTTAATGATGTCTGTTTGCCCAACCACCTCCCCTGCACAGAACACTGTGAGCTTTAATTAGTAGGCGCCATGAATGCTTGGTAAATGACAGTGATTTCTACTGGGAGGAGGGAGCGATGACCAAGCTTTCCCAGGGGTGAGGCTAAGGGCCTATATTGCCCCAAAGGGTAGGGAGAGGACATACTGTGCCACTGTTGAAATAAGGGATGTGGACTACAAGGGTGTCTGGTGTAGAGGAAAGGGACAGAATTGGCATGGGTGTGGTGGCATGGGACCATCACTGGTCAGGCTGCCTGTTGGCCCTTCAACCCCTCCCCCACTCTGTGGGAAGCAGGTTCAACCCTCAGGGACCAGTCAGGGGCATGAAGTCAGCACCCAAGGGGAAAGAGGCCCCATTTGCCCTCTTCTCCCAGCTTTTCAGTTAGACTCCTATGGTCTCCTCCTCTGGTGAGCTCCACGAGACAGCCTAGGCTCTTCATGAGTGGACAGGACACTGAGTCCTTGAGCACTTGGACATGCCGAGGAGAAGATGGTAGCAGGACACTCAGCACCCAGCACCTGGCCCATCCTAGGCAGCCCACTCACATGTTTCAAGGATGCACTCAAGCTGAGAAGTCTGGGGGATTTAGATTTGGGGAAGCACTACAGCTTGAGTAGTTCTTAGACGAACACCCCTGGGCCTCAGCCCCTCCTCCAGTCACCTCTATTGAATTTACCAAACACTGCCAGGTGGCAGGCACCCCACATGCATAATGTCCTTAACTCTCACAAGCACCCAAAAAGGTCTTCAAACTTATTCTCATTTTCTTTCTTTTTTAAATATGAGAGCTGTGACTCAAAGGAGGTAAGTCACTTCTTGGGGTCACAGAGGTCCCAAGTAACTGGGCCAGGATGGAAGACCAGCTCCACTTGTCAGCACGAGCTTGAATTCCCAGCCATAACCTGACCTCCTTGCTGCCCACTCTGGGCACAGCTCCCACGCTAGCTCTGAATGAGTGTCGGGACCCGGTCACCCCAACTCGAAGCTTGCCGTTCTCTGTGGTCTTCAGTTCCTACCATCCCAAAGCTGTCTGGCCTGCCTCTGAGCTGTGCACTGGGCTTCCCAGGAGGTCCTGGGACCCCAGGGCATGGGGCAGCGGTGGGCAGAGCCCGGTTGTCTCTCGGCTGGGCCCTGGGCCGGTAGCTACACCGTGGGGAGGCAGGCGCGGTGCACAGCGCTGATCCTAACCAAGTTTGCCAGCCCAGCTTTTCTCATGGCTCCTGCACAATGGTCTGCTTTGTGCCCACCTGCCGATAATGCTTAATTAGGCGAGGGGTTGATTAATTTGAGGTAATTGACAGCTAATTAGAGGCCCACAGGCTCATTAACTTGACATCTTGTCTTCGTGAATTGGCTGAGCAAGGTCAGGTGATGGGAGCCGTTGCTTCTCCCTTCCCGGCTTTGCCAGCCCCAAAGGCCAAGGCAATCACCTGGGGCGGCCTGGGCAGACCCAGGGCTTCTGGTGACGCTGCCCAAGGGCAAGAGGAGAGGAAACCAAGCAGCAAAGGAGGAAGTAGCTGGGTTGGAGGTGTCTGTAAGAGTGAGCAGGGCTCCCAGGCACCCAAAGGGGAGGATGCCAAGGGAGGGGAGCCTGTCTTTGCAGGGAGGAGGGCAAGGGGAAGCCAGTGCATTGGGAAGCAGGATTGGCACAGATCTTGGAGTAAGGCCAACCTGGCGTTGAATCCCAGCTCTAAGGTGAAAACTGGTTGCCCATGAATGAATTGATTTCTAAACCTCAGGTGTCTTGTCTGTAAAATGGGAACAATAACAGTACCTAATAATGGTAGCCTCAAGAGGGTTGTTGTAGAGAGTCCATGAGAGGCTGAAGTAAAAGATTCAGATCAGTACTTTGGGGCTTGGTGAATACTTGATTAAATATTAATTATCCTTGGAGGCAGGAAAAAGGACAGAAAGAGGTTAAGTGTGTTGAAAGGACCTTGGAGTTATGGGAGCCAATGGAAAGGTCCTCCCAAGGGGAGTCCCTGTTACCCTGTGGGACACCCTTGAGCCTGACAATAAGGAACAAAGCCAACTGAGACAATGCAGTGAAATTGGTACAGAACTTCAGGGCAAGATACCAGGATAACAGTAATAGGTACCATAGTATATCTCAGTATCTTCACAGTAGTTGTCCATTCACTCAGTATAGCAAAATCAAACCAAAAACAGAACACTATAAAACACAATCAAAACAGAATATTGAGTAGAGCAAAACAATTAATTAGAACGAAGCAAAAACAGTGAAGACAATATTTTTCTTCAAAGAGAAGATAGAAGGAAATGTCCCATACTTGCTATATTGCATACAGTCATCCCTCCAAGAGATGCTCAGACCTCTGACCCCAGGTCAGCATAATCAACCAAACTATACAAGCATTTAGTTATTTATGTACCTTAGTTGCTATCAAGCCTGGCTGACCATCCAGTTGCCGGGGGGTGGGGGTGGCACCTTGGGACATTTGATTCTCAGTCCACGTGCCCGTAGGCTCACAGGAGACACTAACTTATTCTCTCCCTGATGAGCCTGCGGCTCACCCCACTTGTCAGAAGGGCTGGCTCCTTGCTTTCTTGGTTGGTCCCCCAAGTTCCAGCATGGCTGATTCTCAGGAGATGCTGACTGTTCTCTCCCTGGCATGCCCGTGAAATCTGTTCATTTAAAATACTGCCTGTTCTTACTGCCTTTTCAAAAAATATTTAGCAATTTAAAAAGCAATACAATCATTCCCCCATGCCCACCCCCACACCCCGCCTCCAAATGAACTTGAACTTGAAATCCGAACTTATAGGTAGAATGGCTCTAGTTAACTAGGGTGGGGGCCTAGTCCTACCCACTAAATTCCTTCTTCCCCTTTCTTAATGTCTGAGAATCATCTCTAGTCTATTGTTGTCCTATGACGATAGAAATGTATATAGTTCTGCTCTGTCCAAACATGGTAGCCAGCAGCTGTAGGTGGCTGTGGAGTACTTGAAATATGGGGACTTCAAATAAGAAACTGATTTTTTGGGGGGAGTCTTTTTGAGACAAGGTTTCAAAACTTGTCTGGCCTTAAGCACACTTGTAGCCCGCCCAAGCTGGCCTCGAACTTGCAGCAATCCTCTTGCCTCAGCCTCCCAAGTGCTGGGTTTATAGGCATGTGCCACCGTGCCTGGTTGATTTTTTTTTTTTTTAAAGAAAAAGGTTTATTTAGCTCACAGTTTTAGAAGGTCTAAACAGCATGGTGCAGGCTCTTGCAAGGGTCTCCCTCAACTGTATCACAACATGTGTGTACCTCTATTTTCTGAGTTTTTAATTTCATTTGGTTTTAATTTAGACTTAAGAGGTACATGGTGCTAATGGCCGCCAACTTAGATAGCAAAGAAATCTCCTGGCTGTCCCTGACCTCTAAGGGGACACCCAACCTGGAAACGGCTGTTGGCACCTGCAGTGTGGACACCGGCTTTCTGCTAGAAGAGCATGGTGCTGCAACCTTGGGACAATCCTGGACAACTTGTTTCTAGAAAGAACTGGAGCTCTTTCCCAGCCTAATCAGAACTGCACTGGATGGAATCACATCAGAGATGACAGGCTCTCACCTGCAATGCCAGTGTTTTTGTTTGGAAGGAGCACCTGGGTGATCCAGTAGCAAAACTGTACACCTCAGCCCCATCTGGGAAGAATTTATTTCTGTAGGTGGCTGGAGGTCATGGATTCAGGCACTCATTTTGGCAACAATGCATTGAGAACCCACAGCATGCCAGGGCCTAGAGAAATCCAGCAGGGCAGGCCCGGCCTGAAGTCTCACTCTGAATTCTCAGCAAAGGGTGGACCCACACTGGTGCTGCCTCACGAGAGAGCTCAAAGTGTCTGGGACCCCTGGAGTCTAGCCGACAACCCTCCCCCCATATTAAGGTCACGGGACACACTCCTGAGCCCTAGGTCACTGGTGGAGCATGACAGGCAACTGCCTAAGGAACTCGCTGAGCATCCTCTGTCCTTCCAGCCCCATAGCTCTGAGCCCAGAATAAGCCTGACATCCTCTAAGTCTCATCATGGTATTGTCCCAAGCAGCTCCCATGGGCTGTGATTTGAAACAGAAAAGCCATCGCCTTTCATCGCTGTTTGCCTTTTGAGGCTCAGAGGACCTTAAACCCTTGTTTTGCAACACAGCTCACATGCAGTAAAGTATACCACTAAATGTTCAGCCTGATGAGTGCTGACACACACGTACACCTGTGTAATGACCATGTACATCAAGATGGAATATTTCCAAACCTCCAGAAGAAATCTTTGTGCTGCTTTCCAGCCAGAACTCCAAGGCAACCACTATTTTGACTTCAATCATCACAGATTAGTCCTGTCTCTGGTAGGATTTCATCTCTGTGGAGTTACAGTATGACCACCACTGTGTCTGCTGTCATTTTCTCTTTTTTCATGTTGGCGAGGTTCATTCGTGTTATTGTGTGAAGCAGTATAGTAGTTCATTTTTAGATTTCCGACTAGCGTTCCACTGTATGAATATACAATTTATTGTTCTCCTAGGGCGGACTTTTTTTTTTTTAGACAGGCTTGTTATGTGGTTCAGACTAGCCTTGAATTCACTATGGAGTTCAGGCTGGCCAGTCTTAAACTCAAGGCAATCCTCATGCTTCAGCCTCTCAAATGCTGGGATTGTAGGCATGAGCCACTATGCCCAGCCCTTTTTAAAACAAAACAAAACAAAACAACTAATCCTCTCCCCCACCCCCCAAAAAGTTTTAAACCACTTGCAAGTGTTTTTTGGTGAATGTCAGCACTCATTTCTATTGAGCATACACACTGAAGCGGAATTAACAAACGCTAGGTATTCTTGAAGGTCCAAGACTCGGAGACTCCACCTTCACAGCATTGAGGCTTTGAGGTAGTGGCTGCCAGCTTTAGAAGTTCTCTAAGAGTGTTATGTGCCCCACTGGTCAGAGAGGAATGAGCAGCTCATGTCAGAAAAGAAAGAGGCAGAGCCAAGCAAGAGGATTCTCAAATCAAGGCCACGATGCCAGTGACAGCAAAAGTGTGATGTGTGAGCAGAGGCTGGGAACAGCACAGGAAACGAGCCTTTGTTTTGTAAGGTGGAGCAGGCATGAGGAAGGGAACACCAAAAGTCTTCTGGACTTGTTTGTTGGTTTGTTTTTGGTTTTTTGGTACCAGGGATCAAAGTCATGACCTGTGTTTGCCAGGCAGACACTGTGCTGCTAAACTACATCCCAAGCCCCTGGATTTTTATTTAACATCATGGGAATTCATTTATTTTCTCTGCCTTATTTAAATAATCAACAGGTTAAGAAAAATGCTTCTAAATATGTTGTTTGCTTCTAAAAGTATTTTTTCCCAAAAGTTCAGTATTTTCCAGCTAGAACATTTCCAGGCCTGCAGAAGGCTCCCCTGAGCTCTTTCCCAGTCAGCTCCCCAAGAAGGGTAACCACTATTCTGAACTCCAGGATCATAAACTTCCTTTGTGTCTGTTTTTGAACTTCATAAACACGAAATCTTAAGCTGATGTCAAAACTTGGTGATCATTTATTATGCATCAAACATACTGATAAGTACTATTAAATAGTACAGTATCTCATTTGATCTGTTCAACAACCTGGAGAGTGGGTTATTTTCTCCTCAACAGAAGAGGAAACCAAGTTCAATAAGGAGACACCTAAAATCTATTTAAACTTGCAGAACTTGGCTCAAAGTAGAATGACTGTCACCTTAGCAGGACTGTCCAGGAAGCCCCTGATTTCCCAGCAAACTGGAGAGTCAGTCATCCTAATTCAAACCCAGTTTGGACTCAAAGGTTGGGCTGTCACTCATGAGGCTGCGGTTTCCTTTGGCCTAAGATTTCATCCCACAGTGCTTCTGTGTTTAGCATAGACTTGAGCCAGAATGTTTTGTTTCTGAAAGAACTCTGTGATATGAGGATTTTACATATTTGTTTTTGTTTCACTTTGAAGAAAGTGATTTCACTGAAAGAGGCCCTGAGTTGGGTAAGAACAAAATTATTCACATTAAAAGAAGATTCTAGCACCACAATTCATCAAGCAGGATTTACTCAGCATCCATGCTCTGAAAAGATGTTTGAGAAGGTAATAATTTACTTGTGAAGCTAGGAGAAAGCTAAGGAAATAAAATTAAAGAATACTAAACAGTAATGCTCGTCACCTATATCTGAGTGCTCACTATGTCCCAGGGCAGTGGTGGTGAACCTATTTTTGCACACGTGTGGTATTTCTTTTAAGACAAAAGATGTTAATATATGAGTTGTTTTTTCTAAACTAAAACCTCAGCATTCAGGTTTCATTGCAGTGCTGGCACTTTTCGCTAAGTGGGTTTTGGGTTGCACTTTGGGCACTAGGTCCCTAAAAGGTTTGCCATCACTATCCTAGGGGTTTCACTCTTCCAGATCATTTAATCCCCTAAATACAGGTGGCGGTGCATGCCTGTAATCCTAACACTTTGGGAGGGAGATTGAGGCGCAAGTTTAAGTCCAGTCTTTGTATCTTAGTGCCTTAATGAGACCTTGTCTCTAAATAAAAAGGCCTGGAGATGTAGCTCATTGGCGAGGCCCTGAGTTCAGTTCCTAGTTCTGAAATGACAACAAAAACAACACACACTCCCAGCTTTGAGATAGGTACTGCTCATGTTCTCATTCAGATGAGGAAACTAAGGCTAGCTTTTTCATTTTAGTAAAACAAGTCAAAATAGCTTTTTTAAAATTTCCCTTAACAGCTTAAATGCAAATATGTATAATCTTATGACCACGACATCAGAAGTGTCCTGGAGGGACACAGGCCAAGGGCTAGGGCAATCTGCATGGCCCCTGGCTGCACACTGTTGGCCCCTTGGTCAGTCCTGGCCAGAAATCCACAAGGGTATTTGTCAGGTCCTCAAGGCCAGCTTCTGTCTCCCCTAGCACACCCAAACCGCAGCTTCTTCCTCAGCCTCCTGACCCTGCGCCCGTCTCTGCTTCCCAGGTTTGCAGGCCCCAGCCAAGGGTTCTCCATCATTGCTCCTTGTCGTGTCGACTTTCATTTTCCTAGGATGAATCTCATCTGACAATCTCCTGCCCATATTTCTAAGCTCTCGGGGTCTGGCCGTGCTATTTCTCTGTCCTCTTTGAGGTTTGCAACACCAATCATCTGCAGGTTTCATTAGCATGCTGTTTACCCCTGTCTTTCAGATCATTAATGAAGACTTGAAGGGAGACACCAATCCTCACAGCCCCCACCGCGTGCCCCTCCCTTGCCCTGCGCTGCTGGAATCATTATCCTTCCTGGTGTGACAGGGTCAGAACCAAACCAATTTGCATCAATCTTTGGCTATGTTGGGAAGTGTCGCCTGCCCCGCAATCCTCCTGTTGTTACAACTGCTTCAGCTGTCGTGCCCCGCTCTTCTTTAGAAGGCTGATCAGATCTGGCCACCCCTGTTCATCTGCTGAAACATGTGCAGTCACCACAGAAGTGACGCTGGACTCAGGGCTGCAAACGGCTGCCATCTTTCCTGCTTTGCTTTGCTATCCTATGCTAGGCTGAAAGCAAAGTCTCTTTGGAAAACAGGTTGAACAAATGCACAGACTGGCAGAGGAGGAAGCAGGGGGAGCAGGTGTAGCAGGCATGGACTCCTCTCTCATTATACCTATTTCTACTGTGGAAAATGAGGGGCAAAGCTCCTTAGGATCCTCCACAGCTTAGGCAGATGCCTGGGTTTGAACGTTCTCAGGTGTGCAGGGCTGGTCACTTCTCAGGACGAGGTCCATTTCTCTCCATTTTGTTATGTCATCTGGCCCTGGTGCTCTTCTGTCTTCTCCATTAATTCCATGACTATATGTCTTATTTTGCAGAGAAACTGACTTTACAAACACACTTGTCTCCCAGTGAAGGTGAGAGCCACCTCCTACACACGCCTGTGTCCTTCAGATCAGCTGGGACAAAATGCACTTTGCTCCCTTTCCTCATGGGCAGAGCTTCCAACAGGCTCTCTGCGATGACAATGTAATTTCAGCCTCCCCAACCACCCCTACCCCTACCTCTTAACTCATCCTCCCCTCTTTCTCTACCTGTTGGGAAGGGGGAGGGTGCTAATCAGGAAGATAGCAGTGAGGGAAATTCCAACACACTGCAAGTAATGTTCTGCATGTTAAAGGACTGGAGAAATTCTTCCTTATGATCCGATAGCAAAAATTCAGTGAGTGATACTTTTCTCAGTGTAGGGATGGACTGAGGGACAAGGTAGCAACTTTGTAACACTGATGGAACATTTTTCTGTTCCTGGGCCAAGGGTCTGTGAATAGAGTGTGAAAAGGGGTGGCATGGGAACAAGCAGCTTTTCTCCATATTACATGTGATGGAGTGGACAGCCTAGTGTAGGGCCAGATGCTTAGCAGTTGCCCAGTAAATACTTGGTTTTCAGTGTCAGGGTTCCTTCCTGCTTGCTTGCAGGAAGGAATCTAGGAATATTGCTTCCCTTCTCATTTCATTAAAGGGTTTGAGAAGTAGCAGCATTAGGTGTTCTCTAAGTTTCTTGTAAAATTCAGCAATGAAGGGCTGGGGATTTAGCTCAGTGGCCAAAGCACCTGTCTGACAAGCGCAAGGTTGTGAGTTTGATCCCCAATAACCCCCCCAAAATTCAGCAATGAATTATCAGGTCCTGGGTTTTTCTTTGTTGGTAGGTTTTAAATCACATCTTCAATTTCATTGACTGATATTGGTTTACTTAGACTTTTTTTTAATCTTGATTCAGCTTCAGTAATTCAGATTAATGTTTTCATACACAAGAACAAATGTCATCTTCCTATCACAAAGGTCATTGATGAATTACATGTGTGCCTGCTTATGCACATTAATAGGCTGAGTTGATGGATGGGGATTTTTTTTTTAATTGGTACCGGGGATCGAACTCACGACCACATGCTTGCAAGGCAGGCGCTTATGCCACTGAGCTAAATCCCCACCCCAGATGGGGCATTTTAAGTCCTGTATAGTTACCTACTGTATACTCAGCTCCAGAGGCATTCTTCTTCCTACATTACAAAAGCAATCCAGGCTTCTGTAGGGAGTTTGGAAAATGCAGAGGAAAATGAAAATTATCTAAGGTCCTTCAATGGGGTAGCAAATGCTATTAAAACCTTGGGCTCCTTCAATCTACCCCCCCCCACTGGATATCTTGCTGTTTTCACTTATTCTTAGGACAAATTTTTTTGTCCATAATATTTTCCCTTTCCTGCAAACATACTGAGTGGCTACAGAATAGCTCACTATGGGAATGCAGTGGCAGCAGGGATGGCAGGTGGGGAGCAGGAGGCCCAGGTGAAGCAGCTCTCAGGGGTTGCCCCTTCCACCCCATTTTTGAAGAGGCCACTTCCGTTTCTGGGCCTGAGCAGCCCTTATGCCACTGCCCAAGGCTCTGCTGCAGCTGCAGCCAGCACTTCTTGTTTCTCAGTCTCAAGTCACTGACTTTTCTAACTTGACTCTTCTCAGCGGCCCCTTTGGCTCCTGGGGCTCCGCTGTATCCGGAAGCCCCGGCATGTGACCTTCAGCCTTGAGGTCTACGGTTGCTGTCAGGCCAGGCTGCTCTCCACGGGCTGCCAGACAGGACAAAGCCTGAAGAGGATGGCAGGGGAGAGGAGGCCCGAGAGAACCCTGCTCAGCCCTGGGAAGGGAGCTAGAACTTGAACAACTCCACAGCAAAGCATCTGAAGGAAAGCTGGGGGGACAGGGTGGGTGACAGAACACAGCAGGAAATGTGTTCTTGTGCAGTGACTGGAACGGTGTGGCTGTTTAGACTATTAGACCACAAAGGCCAGGGAAGCACAACAACTTGAGGAGCATGGCAAGCACAAGAGACTCAGAAACCTAATGTCACAAAACCTAATGTCACAAATGTCACTCAGAAACCTAATGTCACAAAACGCATCTTTCCCTGCCTTGCTTACTGGCAACAGATGCTTTTTAGTGCCACTGTCTGCAAAGCCAGCATGGTATTTACTAAGTGCCCATGCTGGCACCAGGCTACCTCAGAAGGTGGGAGAGCAGTAGTCAGTAAACTGCCAGCCCTCCCGAAGAGGGAGAGAAGTGGCATTCTGCTTAACTGACAACTCCAGGTAGCCAAAGGTCACCATAGGTTCTTTGGCGGGGGTGGGAGGGTTTGAGACAGCATCTCACTATGTAGTTCAGGCTGGCCTTGAACTCATTATGTAGCCCAGGCTGTCCTCAAACTTGTAGGGATCCTCTTGCCTCAGCCTGAGTGCTGGTGTTACAGGTGTGTGCTACCACGCCCAAAGTGGTTATTAAAGTTTGATTTTGGGAGGGGTGCACATTTTAAAAATGTGAGTACTATATAAAAAAATTAAAGACTTAGTTGTAATAACTTTATATAGCTCATCAAGCAGTTATATAATGGGAAGCTATGCCATGCACTGTTCTTACACTTTGCAGGTAGGTACCCATTTAATCATTACAACTACCCTATGAGTTAGTGGCTGTTAGGGTATGTGTCATAAATGGGCAAACCAAGCAAGGAATAGAGAGGTTAGAAATTTACCCAACATTACCTAGTTAGTAGATGGCAGGAGCAGGATTCAGACCCTGGCAACCTGACTTTAGAGTGTGCTTACCATGACACTGGGCTGGTCCTGAGGAAACAGCGGCTAAGAGAGAAGTGACTTGCACAAGTTCATCCCTGCCTCTCTCAGAATCCAAGCTCTGACTTTCTTTTGGTCAAAACTGGCTATAAATACTGAATAGCAAGGCACAGGTCATTCTTTCAACAGGTTCTTATTAAGCACTAATTATGTGCCAGATCATCTACTAAGTTCTCTTTATAACCAAAGAAACCATAGGAGACTGAGCAGCTATGGACAAATACTTTGACATTACCCAAAAGTTATTTAAGAAGTTAAATCTTACTGTTATCTCTCCATGTCTCAGGGAAGATGGAAAAATAATGCAACCTCAATAACTTGAATGTTGGGGCTCCTTGGCAGCTACATAACTGAGTGTTTTCTAGCATTGCAGGTCACTTTCAAGGGCATCAGGTGTAGGTCAAGATGGAAAGCACAGTACAAGATAAAGATGAAAATACGTGTGAGCCAACTCTGCTCACAGCTGGGGCTGCACTGAGATTTCTATGCCACCCGTTCCTATATTCTTTGTCCCTGACTATGACCAAGTTATCACTGTATCGTGCCCAATAAATCCATGTAATAGGCAGTGATCTTGAGAGCTGTTTCTCTTCATCTTGAGAGCTGTTTCTCTTCATTAAGTGGCCAACCTCTGAGCCTCATGGAGTGTGGCTAGTTGTGGCTTCTTGTCCTGGCAGTTGATGGGCCACTTTTCTGTTTTAAAAGGCAGGGTTTACCCAGGAGAGAGGCTGGGGACAGCAGGGGAGGGCTGGAGACACAGAAGTGATCTGAGCTGTTAGTGAAGGTCAGGGTAGGTGGGGAAGTCACATGGCCCCTGCTTGCTGCACAGAACTTCAGTGTTGTTCCAGGAACCGTGCCATGGTCACAGCTGCCTATGATGCTTCCAGGGTGGATGGCTGGGAGAGGGGTAAAAAGGGACCAAGACAGGCAAATGAAGCGGGCAAGGCAAAAGGCAAGGAGAAAGGGCCTCAGACTGCAGCTCAGGACAGGGCCCACGCTGTGCCCAGAGCTCTTCTCTCAAGCCAACTGCCCCTGTGCCTGCCTCTCAGCGGCTGCTTGTTTAGAGACCCCGTGCCCTGTCCCCTCACTGCACTGCTACCCCCCCATCTGTCCTCGGGTTAGAGTTGTGTGAAGCGGAAGACAATTTGGGGCTTATTAGTGTCCCAGGGAGACACGTAACTTGTGTTGCTGGGACCCAAACAGCAAGAGTCTTAGCGGCAAACTCCAGCCGAGAAAAGACTGAGGAATTGTCTCACCTAATTACAGGGAATGGACCTCCTTGTGTTTGTGATTCGGTACGGTTGTCCGATCACTTTTGATCGCTTTTCTCCATTTGCTGGCTCAGGCCATGCTGGAATTGTGCTAATTAGAAGAGAAATGGACAGAGTGATCCTGTCAGCCCCGGTTACTGGTGGGGACAAAGCAGAATATTATTCTGAGGCAGTGTTTTGTGAGGGCCCTTCTCTCAGCTCTCATTAGGGGGAAGAGGCCCCCAGGAGGGAAGGTTCTGAATGCCTGGGCTGGCTAATGGAGCATCGGGGTGCTCCGTGCTAATTAACAGGTTCTGCTAGCACTCGTGCCAACCCCGAGTCTCAGGGTTGCATCTGGTGCCACCTGAAGCTCCCAAGTGCCTCCTGGTGTAGCAGCAGAAGTACTGAACAAAGGGTGGGCACCTCATGGTGTCTTCAGGGATAGTCACAGACAATCCCACAGAGCCAAGTAGTCTGCAGAGACAGGAAAAGCCACTTACTTACAGGTCAGTCAGAAATCCTAACCCGAGCCTGGGGAGACCTCCACTTGCCACTTGTGGTGAGGTGAAGTCTGTACAGGGATCAGGTAGTCTTAGAGCTCTCAAAAGATGCAGAAGACAGAACAGAACCATAGGCTTGGAACTGGAGTTAGGTTGAGCTGAGAGCCGGTCAGAATCTGTGCTTTCTGACCCAGGAGCCATTCACATTGGCCCGTCTTCCCACTTCCTCTTGCTCTGCTCTGTTCAACCTTCCTGTGATGCCTTTAATCCCAGCGGAAACAGGAGCTGGAAGCAGCCCTCCAGAAATGAAATTCCTTGGCTCCGTTACAAGGCTCCTGTGGAAGTTCAAACAGACTTCACAAGCCATAGGGATAGCAGAATGTCTTTCACCAGTTCCATTTTCACTGCCCTGACTTGAATGAATCTAGAAGAGCTATAATACATAGAAGCTGGAGAACCAACACCAAGGAGTAGTCAGCAAGTGAAAAACGACAGATGCGGGGGGCATGTTGGCACATTCCTATAACCCCAGCACTCTGAGAGGCTGAGGCAGGAGGAGTGCATGTTGGAGCCTAGCCTGGATAACTTAGGTGCTTCGCAAAACAGTGTCCAAAAATAAAGAAAAAGAGAGATAGAGATAATGATAAAGACAAGACAGAGACAGACAGAGTCATAGAGACAGAGAGAAGAAGGAAAAGGAGAGGAAGAGGGAGAGGGAAAAAGGATGGGCAGGCAGACTGGCAGGTGGACTAGGGATATACCTTAATGCAAAGCTCTGGGTTCAATCCCCAGTGTCACCAAACAAAATAATATGATAAAAACTATGTGTATTAGCACATGCCTGTAATCCCAGCACTTGGGAGGCTGAGGTAAGAGAATCACCATGAACTCGAGGCCAGACTGGCTACACAGTGAGTTCAAGGCCAGCCAGAACTATATAGGAAGATCCTATCTCAAAAAACAAAACAACAACAAAAAAATCATGACAAGTGTCTTTTATGGTAAGAAAAAAAATACATATATATATAAAATGTACAGGTACAAATTCCCTGTGATGAACATGATCATTATGCATATCTAAATTGTACCAATAAACTTAAAAAAATAGTATCTTAGGATCTTTTAGTGCTCCAACTAGCAATTCATTTTCTTTGAAATGGAATGCTTTCTCTAGGAGGGCATGCTCCTGTCAAGAGCAAGTCATATTTTTTTTTTCCTTTCTTGGGAGACAGGATTTTGCTATGTCTCCTGCCTCAGTCTGCCGGGTGGTGGGATTACAGGCATGCACCACCATACTTGGCTCTGGAACAGGTCAACTCTCAACGGGTACCAGGAGCAGCACTAGTGAACACTTTCTCTTTTCTAGGTCTAGAACTGAGTGAAAAGAAACTCACACAAAGGGTTTTAGAGGGGCAAGAGAAAAATATGTTTACAATCCATCATGTTCAAATAGCTTCTGAACCCCTAGTCAAAGATGACAACACTGAAGAACTAAATGGATGTGCAGGAGACAGCCACAATCTCGAGGAGCTTATGATTTGCTTGGACCAAGCAGATCCACCTCCACCTCCACCTCTGCCTGCTGGCCACTGCTGCCAGAAGGCTCCTTCCTGTGGGTAGACAGCTAGCAGATCCACCTCCACCTGCCAGCTGTCGCTACCAAAAGGCTTGATTCCTGTAGGCGGCCAATGGGAACAGGGACACAGAGCCAGGTAAGCCCCATGCACCCCACCCACAGGCCACCACTGGATGCCCTTGCTTCCTTCAAGCTGCCATCACCCACCAGGAAAATCAGACAAATACACCCCTGTGTGCCATCACGGGAGTCTTAGTGTAGACACTCAGGCTCAGATAAGCAGCCCCCCCCCCCATACCCCTGGCCATCCAGGAAGCCCCAGTGTAGTTGCACAGGTCTGGAGAAGTCCACCCCATGCCTTGCTACCTCCCTGTAAATCTGGGGTCAGAGAAACCCAAGTGCCTGTCCCATTCTCCTGCACTGCAGAGGGGCAGCCAATATGGGAAGTACCTGGGACCCTACAACCGGCTTGTTGAGAGGAATGCAGGAGAATGTCAAGACAAGGGAGCAAAAGGCAATCTCAGACCTCCAGCCACACAGAACAAGTCTGGGAGATACAGTCATGGAAGAAAATGGAAGTCATATACCTGAAATATCTAACAGGATAGCAACTAAAGTAAGGAAACAACTTCATGAGATGGTAAAAGCAGTCAAATCAGAAATAATGTCTAGGGTAAAAGAAGAAATGAAAAACAACAAAAGAATTGCTCAGTATTTCTAAAGAGACATACATAAAAAAAGAGGAGCATAGGAAAATGAAGGAAACCTTGAATGAACAATATAGAAAGGAATTACAATGCATGAAACAGTTTCAAAGTGATATCCAGGAAATTCAAGTCAACCGAAAGCTGGCAAAACCACTTGAAAGAGATTAAAGACAGACTTTCAGACCTTGAATCAGACAGGATTACAGCTAGCAATTGTGAAAGGAATGATCTTTTAAAAAATAACAAGGAACCAGGAAATAATTCAACGGCTGCAAGATGATGCAAAAAGAAATAATTTAAGAGTGATAGGTATCAATGAAGCAAGGGTCAATATGAAATAAAAAGGCTATTTACAGAAGTAATAGCAGAAAACTTCCCAAACATGGGAAAAAGATCTGGTATATAGATAAGGCATAGAGAACTCCAACTAGCCATAACCAAAGTAAATCTACACCCAGATATATAATAATCAAGATTCCAGAAATTCAACACAAGAATAGAATATTAAAAACTGTTAGAGAACAGAAACAGATCACCTATAATAAAGGAAAACCAATCAGAACCACAGCAAACTTGTAAACACAAACCATCAAGTCAAAAAGAGTTTGAAGTGTTTCAAATCCTGAAGGCAAACAACTTCCAACCCAAGTTGGTGTATCTTGCAAAACTATCTTTCAAAATTGATGGAAAAATAAAATACTTCCATGATAAAGAACAACTGAAGGAATTCATGACCACCAAACCAATCCTATAGAGAGTGCTGAAGGATATTCTAGAGAGAGATAAAGATGAACATGGTTCCAGGAACAGCAGCAGAGGGGGACCTGTTTGTTAAACAGGGCAGGCAATTGAATAAAGGGGAAAAGTAGAGGGCCAACAGCAGAAGAACGGCTTGGCAGATATGAACGAATGTACACTAGTTGTAAGCATTAATGTAGATGCCCTCAATTCAGCAAAAAGTAACACAGGGAAAATGGATCAAGAAACAAGATCCATCAATATACTGTATACAAGAAACACCTTTAACTCAAAAGGAAATGCATACAAGAAACACCTTTAACTCAAAAGGAAATGCATAGACTGAAAATCAAAGGGGAGAAAACAATTGCTCTTTATCACAGGAGACCAGAAAAATACAAGGGTAACTTAACTTGCCCGTCAACCACAGAATGGATAAGAAAGATATAGTATTTTCATACAATGGAAAGCTACCCAGTATAAAGTAGGATCATCTTGAGGCTCCTGCAGGTAAATGGATGCAACTGGAGGTCATGTTCACAGGTGAAACAGTTTAAACTCATATGGGTGAACACTAGCATAAAAAAACAGGAGGAGTTAGTGAGATCCAAAAACACAATAGATATTATAAAAGTGATAGGGGAGGAAACACCTAGGAGGAGGAGGTGGTAACCAATGTTAATTTCTTACTGCCTTGTCTTGAACTCTTGTAATGTTTTCACAATTTTGTTAGGTTTGGTTCTATTCTGTTTTGTTTTGTTAGATTTTACTGTGTCTGATGATATGGGCAGCTATTTTGAACATAATGGGATGTATTATGGTAATCATGGTTGGTTTCCTATTATCCTATAATGTTTTCATTCTTTTGTGTAATTGGTTTTATTCTGCTTTGTTTTGTTTGACTTTATTACATGAGATGGTATAAATATTTGAAGAAAATAAGACATTATAGTAACCACTGTTCATTTCCTGTTATCTGGTTTTGAAGTCCTGTAATGCTTTCATTCTTTGGTTTTGATTGGTTTTCTATTATTTGATCCATCATGTATGAGGTTATGGCCAGCTATATTGAAGAGAACAAGAGATATTATAGTAGCCATTGGTGATTTCTTATTGTCTTGTTTTGAAATCCCATAATGCTTTCATTCTTTTTTTTTTTTTATTGGGTTTATATTATTTTGTTTTGTTTGACTGTATTGTGTATAAAGGTATGGACAACTATTTCGAAGAAAACAAGAACATTATGGTAGCCACTGTTGATTTCCTGTTCTTTTGCTGTAAAGTCCTGTGTTGCTTGCATTATTCTGTTCTGATTTGCTTTGTTCTGTTTTGTTCTCTTTAATAAAAACAAAAATAAAAATAAAAATAAATGATTTGCCTGGATGTTAGAAGTCTGGACCAGCTCACCTCAACAGCTCACCTGTGTGGTGAGAGCACAGGAATGGTATGTTTTAAGGCTAGGAGGATGCTGGAAAAGGACCGTCTCCAGCAGGAGCAACAGGGGTGTACAGGAAGAACAGGTGTGATGTGCACAAAAGGGAAGTAAGCAAGACTTTGTAGGAACTCAATGGCCTGGGCAAAGGGCTTCAAGTGAGGAACTGGGAACTGTTTAGAAGAACTGGACAAGAAATTTTATCTGGAAGAAACTTAGAGGGTCAAGCAGGATTTCATGGAGAGTCTTAAAACGCCCGATGGAGAAATCCAGACTTTATCCCTAGCCATAGCAAAGTAAGAAAGGTTCCTTGAATACTCCCAGAAGGAGCCTAACAGTAAGGAGCAGGATGGCTGGTAGGTCAGACTGGAAGCTGGGAGACCAAGCAGATAACTATATACTTTTGAACCACCCATTATGTTAGGGGGGAAGACAGTGTGCTATTTATCACTATAGTTGTAATTTTCTAATGAGAGATGTGCTTTAAATAATACAATGTGGCCTGCTGAGGAAAACCCTCTTATAAAAGGGTCATATTTATTAAGACATTGTATACAAGGTACAGTCCTCTAATATCCTAAAATACATACACATACACACTGTACATAAATTTATATTATCAATATAAAAATACATCATTAACATTTCTAAGGACAACAAATACAAAACCAATAAATACTGCAATTCTAAAATACCTACTTACATTAAGTGCTGGTGAATAAAATGACAGACAGTAAAAGGAGGAAGCCAAAGCAGATCAGAGAACCAACTCTTGGCTTCCGGTTACAGACTTGAGCAGGCTTGGGGGAGGTATGCCAGTATTTTCCATACATGTCTCAATTCCCCAAACACTTCAAAGTGCCTGACAGCATCAATTCTCAAAGATAGAGGGGAGAAAAATTTGACATTATGGCACTAATTTTGGCCACTCTCACACACGTGCACATGCGCGCATAAACACACACACACACACACACACACACACACAGAGACTACATTTAGGGAGATCAAGAAATGTCAGTCATAAGCTTCATTAAAGCCTCTACATCTGACCCTTTCAGGGAGCACACCAGCCAGAATATTTTCCTTCTCATAATCATCCTTTGTGCATCCTATGCTTTTTTTTTTTTTTCCAGAAAGTGAAACTGTGTAGTTAAAAGATACAAATAAGAGAAAAACCAAAAATTAGTTCTAGCATGGGAAACATGCACAAATGTCAGACAATGGTCAAAGGACCAGTGGTGAAACTAGAGTGTGATGCCTTAGCAGACACTCAAGACCACAAATTTAGCCACAGCTTTACCTATGTCCTAACATCATCAGACTATCACCACAGAGATACTCTTTTCATAAAGTTTATGGAAGTTTGTACTTCTCAAAATATGAGAGAACATATTTAACTCATTTTACCCATGGGTGAGCTCTCCAGGTTTTAACGGACATGTAACTGGGGAAGAACTCCATGGTAAGTTGTATATAGGTCAGGAAATTCTCTCTTTTGCACACATGTGTGTCTGTCACATGAGTTAAGGATCTCAAACATGCTGCAATAGGGACAAGAGGTACAGAACATTGTCTCCATCTCACACATACTAGGTTAATGAGGGATTCTAGTTTTCATCCAAATGGGAACTCCCACAAACTACACCCTTCTCATCAGGCCATCTCCAGTCTTTCACTTAAAATTGCAGCAGGTAATACAATGCAATCAGCACAGGCCTTTTGCTTTTCAAGCTAATTTTGGGAGGGATTCACTATGGAAGGATCTCCTGGCCTCATGTGAGACCTGAACGATGGGCTGAGTGGTGGCGAATGAACGGCAGTGAGGGTGGGGCTGTCATGAGAGGTGTAGGATTTAAAAAGCAGGTATACATTTTGCCTACAAAGAGATGGTAGAAGGAATCCTCCCCCCCCTTTTTTTGGTACCAGGGATCAAACTCACGACCTAGTGCTTTCGAGGCAGACGCTTATGCCGCTGAGCTAAATCCCCAGCCCCCAGGTATACATTTTGAGAAGATTCTGGTTTCTCCAGCTGGGAATCCTGAAAATGACTATATACTGGAGAGTTAAGATGCATGCTCTGGTCCAGAATCTGGTAGGTCTTTTATCTCCCTGCATCATAAATACTTCCAAAGATACCAAGTACAACTCAAAAGAAACCATCTAGTCAACATATCACAACTGGCTTTGCCATCACAGTATCAAATCAACTATAAGATCCTGGGGCTCCTGAATCACTATCGGAAATGAGAAAGCACGACTTTGACCTTTAAGAACAGCAGGTCCTCTGGTGTTACCAATATCCAAGGCTAAGACACTGACTTAATAACAATGATCCTTGCGTAGAGCAGATTCTCTTGCCACCGAATGTCCTCAGAGGTGTAGAGTGCCAGGAGCAGGGAGGGGCAGTTGTGGAGGTACCGGTCCAGCCTCTCCCAAGGAAGCATGAGGTGCACACCATCAGAACTGCACTGGAAAGGAAGCTTGGTTACAGTCCCCACGACACCTGTGCACGAGCAGCTGCTACTTCTTGGGCTTCTCTAGAATGTTGAGGAACTTCCCCCGTGTCATCTCTCTGGCTGGAATTACAAAACAAATAAAAGAATGGTGAAAATCTGAAATGTGAAAAAAAGGATCCCAAGAAGATTTCATTGAAAAATGCAGAATGATTCAAACTGTATACTAAGTTGCTGCCACTACAGTTTCAATCATCACTAATCTCCCTAAAAGGGGGAAACCACCACCAACAACTAAAAGACAAAGTGAGTCTGAAGTTGGCAACTGCTATAAGATACCGGCCAATTGGGGAAGACTTTATAATCTACTATTAAAGAATCACCAGGGAACTCTCTTCAAATCCCTCTCATGTTACTGTCTCATGGGGTTTGCTCTTGAAAGCTAAAACCCATCTCAGTTTTCTCTGAGATGTTGGTCTCTGGACATTTATAATCTCAAATCAAAATCAGAGATCATTAACCTCGTCTCTTGGTGGTGGTGGTCGCTGCATGCTATAATATAACAAAGTTTATATCCCCTCGGTGCAGCTCATCTGTGGATGGTGTAATAAAGTAGGTAGGGTTTATAGAGCTTTGGTCTTCTCTCTCTCAGCATTGTCAGTCCTCAGGTATTTAATATAGCCAGGCAAGGTTTATGTGTCTTTCTCCGGCTTTCAGCACCATCAATCTTTGAATGCTGTAGTTACCAGTGGGTTTATACAGCTACTTTCATATATACAAGGCTCCAAAATGAAAGTAAAACATTTCTCAATTACAAGGGTCACTCAGGAAGCCCTGCTTTAGCTCTGT
This sequence comes from Dolichotis patagonum, assembly GCA_004027295.1. Classification (NCBI taxonomy): domain Eukaryota; kingdom Metazoa; phylum Chordata; class Mammalia; order Rodentia; family Caviidae; genus Dolichotis; species Dolichotis patagonum. Next base: position 17,052 of record PVJX010013562.1, on the reverse strand, counting down.
CAAGCAAATCCTCAACAAACATATACAATATAACATCCCCCCCACCCCCATCCCACAGATTCATCTTTTCAGATCTCCTAAGTGTATTTCACAGTTCTGAAAATTTTCCGATGGCTGGCCTTCAAGGCCAGAAGTCTGGAACCATGCAGTATCGCAGGGCAACCTGTGTCCTCTGATCTCCCAGGAACATGTCTCCATCCTGGCCAAAGAAGGGAGGTGGCTTGGGAGGCCCTCACAGGAACAAGAAAGGCCACTGCCCTGGCCTTTTTGCTGCCTCATCCAAGGCAGGGTGAATGGGCTTTCACTTTCCTCTGCTCCAACCTAAGTTTAACAGTTTCTTGTTTATTTGCACAAGAAGACAACATGAAGTCTGTCATCACATGGAGGCTTTTGGTAACTCCAGTCCATCTACCTCCAGCTTTCATTAGTTCCTGAGCACCAGCAATAGGAGCTTCATTAGCTAAGTGTGGAAGCCCCAGGGCTGGGTCTTGCCTCAGTACCCACAGTACCATCCTGGCCCCAATCGAATTGGTCAACACCTCCACGGTGAATTTATACCAGACTACACTCACAGTTCCTAGAAGACTTGCATGTAATTACTTGTCTACAAACTTGTCTTCCTTCACTAAAATATAAGAACTGAGGGTAGAGATTGGCTAGTGTTAGACCTGTATCTGCTTAATAAATGCTATTTGGACAAGTGGTAATATGCAAAAGATCACAATGGAACAGAATGACTGTTTATTTCCTTTTTTTTTTTTTTTTTATTGGTACCGGGGATCAAACTCACAACCACACACTTGCAAGGCAGGCGCTTATGCTGCTGAGCTAAATCCCCAACCCTATTTCCTTTCTTTATATTGTATAAATAAGACTAGTTAGTGGCCCTCAAAGTTCAATTCTCTGTATTACGTGACTTTTTTAAGAGGATTGCAAAGAGTTCAAGGCCAGCCTGGGCTACATAGTGAGTTCACGGGGAGCCTGGACTACATGGAGAGAGAGTCTCTCTCTCTCTCTCTCTCTCTCTCTTTCTCTCTCTCTCTCTCAAAAAAAAAAGCAAACAAATAAAAAAAATTTAAAAAGCCAACTATAAAAAAAAAAAAAGCCAACTATAGTATTCCAGAGGAAGTCCAATCAAGTACATTCTTGCCTGGAGAAGACAGTGTGGGCTTCTTCTACGTACACAGTATACTATCTTAAGACAGTTCTAGTTTTAGTATTTATTAGCTGGGCCACACTTTGGGCTGGACAGTATCTCTGAGCCTCACCTTCTTCATCTGTAAAATGAGCAAAATGTTAATGCTACCTGTGCTACTTTTCTCTTTGATAATAACAATATAAAACATACTTGAAAAAAAATGAACATACTTAGTATAGTGGTAATCATTACTAGAACCCTTTTCAGAGGTACATATGTATGGTTTTGTTTTTGTTTTTGAGCCAGGGTCTCCCTACAAAGTTCAGGCTGGCTTTGAACTCACTATGCACCCCAGGCTGGCCTTGAACTTGTGGTGATCCTCCTGCTTCTGCCTTCCTGGAGTGATGGGATTACAGGTGTGTACCACCATGCCCAGCTCTATGATTTTTTTAATACTCAGTATTTCCTGAGTGAATGAATCAATTATTATAATAAGAAGGCAGGCAATTTCAAAAACTCCATTCCTAGACAAGCACAGTGACACTTGCTTATAACCCCAGTACTCTGGGAGGCTGAGGCAAGAGGATCACAAGTATACAACCAACCTGGGCAACTTAAGACTGTTTCAAGATTAAACAACCACCACAAAAAGTGTAGCAGTTCAGTGTGAAGGCCCTGAGTTCAACCTCCACTACTACAAATAAACAAAAACCAAATCCCAGGAAGGTTTTCCCCCAGCCCAATCCCACAGGAATATATTTTGGGGCCTATAGATCTCATCATTTATTCCTGCAGGATGGATTACCTACCTACTCTAGTGTGCTAACTACGGATTTTAACATTGTTAGCTTCAAATGATCTTGCAATAGGACTAGAAGCAGACACTCTGGAAACTAGACACCAGTATCAGAACTTTGCCAAGTGGAAAAGAGCCTCATTTCCCAACCACGGGTCTGGAGCGACACACTGATAACATAGGCAATTTCTGCTGTTGCCCTTCAGACCTCCCAATTCCTTGCTGTTTTTTTCTTACCAAATGGGAGACTGACTTAGAATACTCTAAGTCTTAGAATTTAAAAAGACTCAGCTATTTGAAGGATCAAAGGGCTTAAAGGGAAAAAAATAAATGAAGATTCTGAAGTCTCCTGGTGGCAAGCTCTCCTTGAATTTAACCAATCCTTTTTAACAACTCCTTTTCCACTCAATCATTCCTCCCCCTTCAACCTAATCCAAGTATACAGAGCTGCAGGAAACCACCATAAAAGTGGAAATAATTCAAAAGACATAATCTCCAACATGGGAGGGGAGAAAGTTTCCCTACTTGCCAGTCCCATATAGGAGATATACGAATGTGTGACACAGACACTTCCTAAAAGAAGGCTGTGCCCTATAAATCAGATTCTGAGCACCAACCCCTTTTGCACACAGAAAAATTGCTGTGGGTCAGGGGCTGCTCTGGAGCACGAGCCCTCCTGTTCACTTGTCATCAGAGATGTTAGCATTTCTGATGAATTCATAGAGCCCTTATTTTATTTTTCTTTATCTCTGTTTTCCTGCTCTGCTGCAGTGTGAAGATTCTTACCGATCTGCTACAGTAATCACTGCCCGCAAACCGCACCCCCCTAAGCCTAGTGAAATTGTTTAGTGATGCCAACCGCGCTTTTAATTTGCAAGACATCAGACACAGAGGTAATTTATACCAACATCTGTTCATTTTTGACTTCTGAAACAAACTCGCACATGCTGCTACAAAATCCCATTAGGAATAAGGAGACAGCCTTCTGCTGCTGTTCGGTATTTCTTGTCTACACACACACACACACACACACGCACACGCACACACATGCACATATCCCTTTCAGCAGGATTTTATATATAAATATAGTTTACTAAAACACTTCCTTCAAAGATTTCAAATTTTTTCAGGGAAAAACCTTTATAGATGGCTACTGCTTGCTTATAGCAAAAGGAAATATTTCTGTTTCTCCTGCCTGGCTACACTCCTTCTTTTTTCCAGTAGTTATATCTCCTACCCTCTGACACAGATGGCCAAGGTAAGATCACATGCTGTTGAGCTTGACACTTTCAATTCCTCCATTCCTTCCCAGTCCTTCTTCCCTTTATATATACACGATCACAGAGAGGATCATCCTAGGGGCTGGGGTGTAGCTTAGTGGTAGAGCACTTGGTTAGCAAGCATAGGCTCTGGGTTTGAGTCTCAGCACCACAAAAAAGAAAGGGAAAGAAAAAAGAAAGGGAGAAGAGGGGAGGAGAGGAATGGAATCCTGGAGACAAGATTCCTAAAATTTTATCTAGTCAGTGAAATTTTTTAACTATTTTCTGCTTCTGTATTTATTCTCCAGGATTACCAGAAATGCAACACTATTACCATTCTTATTGCCAAAAGGAACCCACTGGTCATTAGCCACCATGGCGTGTGCTGAGCACAGGGGAGGCATAATTCCCACATCAAATTGTGATTTACAGGTCCTCCTGTATAGTGCATACATCATAAACTGAGAAGGCCACAATAGGGACTGTCACCAGAGGGTTAACATGTGAATTGCTGTTGAGTGTGGAGAAGGGACCACCTATCCATACTGAAAGATAGTAAATGGCTAAACCACAATCAACTTTCAGATTTACGCTGTGTCTATTACCCCCTTTGTAGTTTCTCTAGGGCTGTCAGGTTCATGGCAGCTGTAAATACCTGAGTATACTTAGAGAGGTCAGGGCTGAAGGGAGGACTTCATCCTGCTTCCTCTGATGGTAGTGCAGGGTTTAATATAATCTCCTCTTGAGATTCTCCAATTCCTCCATCCTCCATTTAGCCTTGCCTCTGGCTCTCTTTCCACAATGACTAGCCCCAAACTGCCTTCTCTGCAGTAAATTTTCTGGTGGATGGTTGAAAAAGATTCAGTGGTACAGATTGATTTCTTGCCGGTGAGGGGATGAGGGATTACCAGAGCACCCTGGTTAACGAGATTGGGTGCAGAATCTCTCTCAAGACCAGCCTTCTCTGCCAGGGCTTTGTACCTTTCACCCATGACATATGGGTTTCATTATAGAAAGATTTTCCAGATTATAACTTTGAGGCAATTGCCTGATAAAATTCAGCTTGACTTTTATGTAGGGAACAATATAAAGATTAAGTAACTTTTAATGAAATGGAAGAAACTCTTTGAATGTTTGGCTTTCAATTCCAAACTAAATATTTCTATGCTGCAGTCTATTTAAAAGCATTCCTGTGATAGAGCAGAGTCACACTGGTTTCCTCACTCCTGGAAAAGCAAAAACAGGCTCTTCTTAGGAGATCTCCCAAGAGTGGCCAAGGAGCAAAGGAGATAACAGAACATTGTGAAAGGGATAGGATTCTGAACATTGGATTAGCTGAGACCTGATCCTGGACCTGTGGCAAGTCCCTAAATTATCTTTCTGGGCTTCAGCTTCCTCATCTGTTGAAGGTGGGATTAATACAAAGATCACAAGGCATTTAGTAAATGCACCCACTGCAACCTATTTTATTTTATTTTTTATTTATTTTTTTAATCAGGGGATCAAACTCACAACTGTGCACTTGCAAGGCAGGTGCTTATGCCACTGAGCTAAATCTCCAGCCCAATCTATTTTATTTCAAACAAATTTACTTAAGAAATAAGATGCTTCATGGGATTATCATGGATTCATTTATGTTAGAGTAACTGTCACTGAAAGACATACTGTCTAACACATAACCTGTAACAACTATGTACAATGAGATTATAAAATTGTCCTTATTTTACAGTGACAAATGAAAAACATCAAAATTCGCCAATGGAACAAGGCATGCAAGGATTTTTGTTGTTAAATGATGAAAACAAAAAAACTTTATGGATAAAGATTAGCTGAATAAATATGCCAAAAATGGAGAAAGGGAGCATTTTTACAGATTCAGTGTCCCCTCATTCTATCTCCACGTGATGCTGAATAAAACATACCATTAACCATTAGCCATTTAGGATTTTTGTTGTTGTTGTTGTTGTTGTTAAGGCAATATGCTTATGCCACACTGTATGAAGTGACTGCCACATATGCCAGTCACTTCATACAGAATAAAGGAATGATGAGGAGGACAATGAAAGAATAGAGAAACCCACTCTGTCAGGATACAGTGCCACTAAGTTGTAGTAGTCTAATTCAGAGTGTTCTTGGTCTTTGGGAACAGAGTTCTGGAGCAAATGCCAGGTTGCCTTTGTGGCAGACACCTGCTGCTGGAGAATATTAATTCCATCTTCAAACTCTATTTCTAACTGTACAGGTGTGTCTGTCTCATTAACTGCCCACCTTCAAATTGGAATCTGATCTGCTTTATTGATAAGCTGTTGTTCACAACAGGCTTTCATTAGTTTACTAAATAGCACATGCCTCAATCTTTTTTTTTTTATTTAAAGGGGGTAAAATTAAACACAACAAAACAGAACAAAACGGGACATAAGAAAGCATAAATTTCAAAGTTAGACAACAAGAGATCTTCACTATCTATCATATTGTCTCTTGTTTTCTTCCAAATAGTTGTCCATATCTTCACATATGGAGAATTCATACAAAACAACATGGCCAACCTCTCAAAAGATGTCCAGATCACTGGCTCCCACTTGCTAACCGGGGCATGGGTGGGGTGGGGTGGGGGCATGTGTGAACACACAGGATGGGACAACATGAGATGTTTGATTCTCAGCCCGTCGGGCGGCAGGCTCACCAAAGAGGGGAGTAGTTGCTTGCTTTCTCAGCGCCCCAGGTCCCAGCATGGTGTAGGTCCCAGGAGACACCAGAGTCTCCCTCTCTGGGCCACCAAAGCCTGCCACGCTCACAGCCGCTCACTAGAGAGGGGAGTAATTGCTTGCTTTCCCAGCACCCCAGGTCTCAGACATGCCTCAATCTTACACTTCACCATGGAACTACCTTGCCAAGCCACCTTCGCACGAGTGTGACCACTTTCTCAGTTTGGACTCCTTCCCTTGGCTTTTTGTTAGCCATGGTGCCATGGTGAGTACCGCAGTCTCTCAGGGGCCCTTTCACGAGGGGTAGGGTTAGTGGCAAAAGGAAGACTATTATATATATAAATAAAAGATCTTCAAATACAAAACAAATGATAACATAAACATCTGTCATCTGGGTAATGTATATACACTGGTAGATTAACAACTTTTGCAGGAAAAGCAAGCGAGCTCCAAGCACAATGCTGCTGATGACCTCAACATGGGCCTGTGGCTAAGCCACACCAAAGTCCATTCAACTACCCCATGCTCAAGAATGGGTCAACCTAGTCCTGAGGAAAAAAGAGTGCTGAGAAAGGCTCTTCATCAACAGACATCATTATTCTCACCGATGTCATCATTACCTGCTTCCACCTTTCTGTCATAAACTAACTGTGCATTATGGTAACATGAGCAAAACAAAACAAAATCAACCCCACAAACCCTGCGGGAGTAACGTCAAGTACTAGAGGCAGCTACCTTCCTTAACCATACCTGGAGTTACTTCTAGCAAAAAGAAACACAAAATCCTGGTTAGTTTTGTTAAAAGGTTATTACATTATACTTACAGTTTTGACTCTTTAGAAATTACTCTTTTGGTCCCTGAAACCTTGAATATACTCTAACAGCTATGGCAAGAGGACTCTCAGCATCAGTGAGTACTGTGCAGAACAGAAGCTTGCTGGGGATGACTGACTGACTAGTGAAATCAGTCACTAGTGCCTGACTAGTGGAGTGCCTACTACTAATGTGCAAGATGTTTTTGATACTAAGAATCAAACTCAGGACTTCGCACTTCCCAGGTAGGCACTGTGCTGCTGAGCTATACCCCAGGCAGTCAAGATATATTTTTTTTCAGATGTGGGGACAACTGATAAATCTGAAGAATATTAAATGTTGAAAAAAACCCCTTGACATTCCACTCTTAATGTGCAAGATATTGGTGACAGGGTGTGGCTCTGTAGTCCAAAATAGCCTGGAACTCACTATGAAGCCCAGGCTGCCCTCAAACTCTCTATTTTCCTGCTTCAGCCTCCTGCATGCTGGGAGCAATGACACGCCTTCTGATTGAGACTATGCTCAAAGGCTAAGCTGCCCTTGAGGTGGAGCTAGCTGTTAACAGGTACTGTTAGATTAAAGGAGGACAAAAAGATGTGTGATTCATGATGTTGACTGCTGTCTTGCAGGAATGAGGAAGGTTCTCCTGTGCTATGGCCCAGAGCTGGCATACAGCAGAGCAGCTCCAAGGCAGCCCGCCAGACAGCTTCTTCACCAAGCTGCAGCTTGGTGTCGGATCTCTGCACAGAAAGAACCAAGAAGTGAGTGATAATTCAAGTCAAGGACTAAGTGCTTTTGAGTGCCTCTGATATGCCAGCAGCTTGGTGCTAGTGTCAACAGCAAAAGGACCTGGGAACTGAACACAGTGTTACTGGATGAGGAGCAGTCTGTCTTGATGCCTCAGTGAACTGGGACACTTGGTGGCCTCAGCAAGTGGAATAAATATACTCAAGTCTATTCATCATTCTCAAACACTTGAATTACCCACAAATGAAAGTATTTGGTAGAAATCTACTTTTCTCTAAAATACTAGAAGTAGCACTTAAAGGTCAGCAAAACAGTCTTGAGGCTTTTGCGTAAGTTCTTTGGGTATAATAAACATTTATTATACCTGAACTGAAGCCACGCATGATGGCAGACACCTGTAATCCCAGCACTCAGGAGGCTGAGGCAGGAGGATACAAAGTGAGCAAGGCCAGCCTGAACTGCATAGCAAGACCTTATCTCAAAAAAAAAAAAAAAAAAAAAAAGATAAAAACAAACAAAATACTCATTCCAAAAAAGGAAGTTGAAATACAATATAGCTGAGAAAAGAACACCCTACATACTATATATCTGTTATCAAACTATCGCAACTATAAAAAAAATTATTTATTTATTTATTTTTGGGTACTGGGGATCAAACTCATCACCCCACATGTGCCAGGCAGGTGCTGTGCTGCTGGGCTAAATCCCTGGCCTCTCAAAATCTTTTTCAAAAAAAATTTTAGTCATTCTTTTTTTCTTCTCCAATTAGATTTTATTGGTTATTTATTTATTTATTATTTATTTATGACAGGGCCTCAATACATAGTTCAGGCTAGCCTTGAACTCACAGTGATCTTTTTGCTTCACTCTCTCAAGTGCTGGGATTATAGGTGTGCACCACCATGCTGGGCCTATTGGTATATTTTAGATATACATAATGATCACATGCATCATAGAGAATTTGTACCTATACATATATAACATACTGCATTTTCCCCCATTCTCCCATACTCCCTTCAACCCCTCTTTTCCCTATTAACAAAAGCTTGGTTTCCACTTTTTCCTTTTTTTTGCTCTATCTTAAACTCTTCCCTTCTTCATCCTCAAAATTCTGAACAAATGATTTCTCGAGAGTATATTTTCCAGATTCTCCATTTATGGGGCATCTAACACTTTTTCTGACAAAAGGGTGGGCAACTAATAATCGTACTTCCTCTGGTGACTTCAGAGAAATAATTTTATATTAAACATTTTTTCTCCAAATCATTATAAGGTCTATTTGTAAGCACTTTTATCCCAGAAGTAATATGAGCAAGGAAAGTCAAGATTCAATGTGCAAGTAAACAAATTTGGACAGTTCCAATATGAAAAATAATTTTAATGGCTTTTCATAACAGAGGGGGAAAAAAGAATAGAAATATCCAGTCAACAGATTTATTTTCAGAAGATAAAACATAAAAAAAGAAGAATATAAAACATCAAGCAGGAACATGAAATATAGGAAGTGTCAGCCATGATGCCTGAAGATTGAAAGCAAAAATAGAAGAATCTTAATTGTCAGGCATTTGAAAAATGTATTCAGGAGAAAGCCTGTGTTTTTCCATCAACTCTCCATGCCCTGTTCTCTCTTAAAAGCAAAACAAAACTAGATTTCAAATATCTAATACTAGTCTTAGCATATTTTTCCCTACCAAAAAACAAACCCCAAAAACAAACTCTCAAAGATTTGTGTTCAAGAAACAAGAGCCAACAACTTATTTGTGTTTTGTTTCCTTTCAAAAGGTCTCACAGAACTATTTCAGAGTTTCACTTCATTCTCTTTTCAAGGGTAAAACTCAACAATGAGAACAAAACAATGGATTAATATTCTGGGGACTAGAAGTTTTATTAAATACTCATAAATTTGTGTAGAACATTTATGCTTCAGGGTCTTTACAGAGTAATACATCCCGGTGAAAACACTTATTACGATCAAAACCTGGCAACTTCACCCTATCTTAATATCCTCATCTATAAAGAACAGAAATAATAATCTATCGTGTAAGGTTAAGGCAGAACAATTAGTCAAAATGACTTGCTCAGTACACAAAATATTTGCCCCAATTTAGAGAGTGTGAGATGCTCACAGGCTGGGTTCTCCTATTAGGAAAATCAGACCCAGATCATAGTAGAGATCATTCCAAATGCCTTGGATATTAAGACAATTGTCCTTCTTGGTTCATCCCATCCTGAGGAGCTGGTAGTAGTTTTAAGTCTGGAAAGAATGAAGGACCAGTCTTCTTGACCCCCAGGGCAGGGAAAGAGTTACATCTTCACACTGGGAAGCCAATAAAAACCTCTCTTGATTATAATTTAGATAAGAACCACTGTATTGAATAATAATGTCTGAAACTCCTCTGGCTGTTTCACCTTGAGATGTCCATCACTGGGTTAAACATGATGCTAATTGCATTTGGATTGATTAATTTCTCTCACTCCTGTCTATTCGAATAATGCTTAACAAAATAATCATAGCACCTAGAGCCAAATCTTCTCCGTCAAAGGAATGAAGCCATCAGAACAGGCAGAGATGAAAGAAATGAAGATGACCCGTAATTACTGCTACGGTGATATCATTACCATATTATACAAAATGAGCATGGGGAGGTAGGGGGAAGGAAAGAGGGGCTAAGATTTTTTTTTAACAGAACCCAACAATTTAAGAATACAGATTTGACATCAAGAGGAATATACAGAAATATAAAACTTTTAAAAAGTATATAAATCTTGCTCATGAAACTCCAAATTCCAACAAACACCAAGGCCCAAGATATATCAAGTGTCTCGGCCTGTGAACAGGTATTACTCTCACCACTATTTTTTCACTGCAGTAGTGCTTCATGTATGACTAGCACAAAGACTTAAGATGCTGTCTTCATAGTACAAGCATTTCCATAGTTATTAGAGAATTTTTCTTTAACCAGGGCATAATATCATCTTATTTTAATACTCTTACAGGTGGCCTAGTATGTTAAATTAGTACCTGGGTTTTAACTGCAGCTAGTTCTATCTTAAGACACCAAAGAAAACATCTGTACATCTTTACCTACATGTCACTGGTCAGTAATTTAAAATACTAGCAAAGAAGAATACAGTAATATTTTTCTATAAGCTACATTGTTGTTTGATATAAACTTTAAATACTTATGACAGAAAACTGGTTGCATAGGATTTGAATCTTATGCCTAAATCTATTTTTATCAAATGATTGTCTCAGGAAATTACGTTCTCTCTCTCTGTCTTAGTTCCTTATCTATAAAATGGGGACCAGTATTTACTTTTCTGGGTTACTGTGAAGCTTAAGATAATACATTTAAGTGCTTAGTGAGTGCTGGGACAAGAAAATTCCCCAAGTTTAAGTTCATGACTATTTATAGAACCCTATTTTACTTACTAAAATTAATTCAACAAACATTTATAAATGATCTTGCCTACAGAATTTCAAAAATATTTGTGAAATAAATAGAATACTTAGAAGGTATATTATCTTATTTTACTTTTTTGACACAGGGTTTTGCTACACAGTTCAGGCTGGCCTTGAACTTGTGGCAAACTTTCTGCTTCAGCCTCCTAATTGCTGGGATTACAGGAGTGTACCACTACACCCAGCCTTGAAGGTACATCATTTTAAAAGGCAAAAAATACCTGGGGGGTATTTTTGCTAGGGTTACTTATTTAATTATTTAGTTTGTCTTTTTGAGACAGTTTTTCTATGCAGTTCAGGTTGGCCTTAAATTCACTTTGTACCTCAGACTGCCCTCAAATTTGCATTGATCCTCCTGCCTCAGCCTCCTGAGTGCTAGGATTACAGAAATGTACCTGGCCTTGCTAGCATAATTTTAAAAATACAACTATCATTCAATTTTTATTGATTTTATGATAGTTGCCTTAAGAACACAATAAAAATGGGCACTGAAATTATTTTATTTGGCTAGGACAAAAAGGTCTATTTCTCTATTTTCTAATTAAAAAACATCTACAAATAAAGCATATATATTTTGAATTTGTAATCATATAATAATAAACATAAGTAGTGCTATAAGATAAAAAACCAAATATGTGTTTCTGCCACGTTAAAACAGGCAAGGGAATATAGAAATCAGGGTATATGTTATTTGGCTTTGAGTTAGGCCTAAAACTTCTAGGAAAATAGAGGAGTGGTGAACAGAGAAACAGCCTCTCCAAGATTTGGTGTCCAGACACTGGAATACAGCAATGTGAGGAAGAAAAGATAGGAAAGCAGGACCCCAAGACCCAGCAAAGATCTGAGCTGAGAACTGAGGCCCATGGGGAGAGCAAAGAGAGAGAGATCTTAATGCAGAAGAAGGAGGTGACTTGCAGCACTTTCTCCTTGAGCCCTGACTCACTGCGTGGGAGAGGTAGTTCAACCCTGTAGACTCATGGTGATTGCTGGTGACCCCAGAGGCCTCCACAGAAAATTGTACCAGTGGAACAGCACACTGTAGTGACTGGTGAGTTATCTGGGTTCAGATGTCCCTTAGGAGAGGGCGATTGGCCCACAGCCACCTTGGAAAGAGGTAATCTGAGCTTGGAACCCAGAGCAACTTCCAGGTGGCTACATCTAGCAGTTCCTAGTGTCAGGGTGAAGTGGAACTGAATTCAAGTCAGCCGGAGGCAGATGGAGTGTTGCAGGCTGAACAAACTGGGCCTGACCTCATAGCCAGAAGTCACCCAACCTCAGTGGAACTAAAAGGTATAGGCTTGCTGGGATTATCCACTATCCCACTGTAAATCTATGGCTAGTTTACTGCAATTATCAACACAGATCTGGTGTCGTCTACCAGTGACAGCAGAGACATACCCTGAAATACTTTTTTTCTTGCTTGTTTTTATATGGATGTGAACATTACTTTATACAGTTTTTATAATTATATTACTGCATAGTTTTGTTGTTGCTCTGTCCTTGTTTTTATTTCTTCCTCTCTCTTTCCCTCCTATCTTCTTCATCAGTTTTCCAAAGTTTTCATAAGCTTCCTTTGTCCTTCAGTCTGGCTTCTAATTGTTTCCTCTTCTATTTCTCTATTTTTTTCTCCAATCCTTTTAAAATTTTCTACCCTGTGAGTAAAATTGCCACACTGAGGGCATATTTTCTGTATACAACTTTCTGGCTTGTTTTAGATTTTGTTATAACCACAAATCTAGTTCACATAGTTAAAGATGACAAATTAACAGTTCCCACAGTTTGTCATTTTCTAGGCTGTTTGATTTCCTATTTTTTTTTAAACAGTGTCTCACTATGTAGCCCAGGCTGGCCTCAAATTCACAGTGATCTTCCTACCTCAACATCCTGAGTGCTGGGATTACAGGTGTGTATCACCTGTGTTTGATACTATCATTATTGCTAATTGTACTACTTTAATCATGGTATCATAACTGTTCTAAATCAGTTGTTCTTCCCTATGCCAAGATTAAGATCGCCTAAAAGTCATAAACAATAATATAGGCCAGTGTCAAACAACCAGGGGGTAGGCAGGTATAGTGGTGAGGATCCCTGCGAGTTTGAGGCCTACCTGGGTTCAAGGCTGACCTGAACTGTACAGTGAAACCCTGTCTAAAAAGACAGTCCACAGTCCCCTGCTCTCAAAAAAAAAAAAAAAAAAAAAAAAAAAAAAAAAAAAAAAAAAAAAAAAAAAAAAAAAAACCGCAAGCTAGGCCAAATAGGCAGCAACCTAAGATTCCCAATAAATTGAAGAGGTAGGATCTTGCAACAGATTCAAAACCTCTAAAAGTCAGGTATACCTTGAAGATATCTCTGTGAAGCAGTCATTTCCTAAGGGTTCTAAACATAGCAATAAAGCTATCCACCATCAGCAACTTATAAGCATCAACCCAGGAATTAAAATAAAAAAGAAGTAGAAAAAGAAGAAGAACAATAACAACAACAACAGAAGACAATTAAGCAAGATGCAACCCCAGATTTCCAGCTCTCCAAAAGTAAACCCAGGGGAAAATGAGGTGGAACAACTTGAAAGCCACACACCCGGACCATCTGAAGTGGTAAATGCAGAAGCAATAAAGAAGGTAAATGAGGTGCTTGAAAAAAAATCAAATCAAATAATCTCTCAGAGATTAACTAGGAGATAATTATAGAAATGGTGACCATAATGAAAGATATGGTTACTGACTCTAGAGCAGATAGAAATTAAAAAAAAAAAAAAAAAAGAAGCTTAGGAAAATGATGGAAACCATGAATCCCCAACACAGGAAAGAAATGAAACCTATGAAACGTTCAAATACATATCCAGCAGATTAAAAATGCCACTGAAAATATACACAGCAGAACGAGTCAATGTGAGGACAGACTATCAGATATAGAAGACGGGATTGCAGTTAGCAAACATGAAAAGATTTCTTTTTTTTTTTTTTTTTGGTACCGGGGATCAAACTCATGACCTCACACTTGCCAGGCAGGTGCTTAAGCCACTGAGCTAAATCCCCAGCCCAAGATTTCTTAAAAATGACAAGAGACCAACAAAAAAATCAATCCAACAGCTGTAAGATGATGCAAAGAAGAATAAAATAAAGTTGATTGGAATCAATGAAAAAGTAGGAGATAGCGCAAACAACATAAAAAGCTTGTTCACAGTAGAGGCAGAAAATTTCCAAAGCATGGAAAAAGCATTTGACATCATAAGTGAGGCATATAAAACTCCAATTAGCCATGAAAAAAAAATTTACACAAGGTTTATAATAGGTTGATTCCAGAAATTCAAACAAGAACAGAATATGAAAAGCTGTTAGAGAAAAGAAACAAATCACATACAAAGGAAAGCTATCAGAATCACAGCAGACTTCTCAACAAAAACCCTCAAGTCAAGAAGAGCTTAAAGTATTTCAAGCCCTAAAAGAAAACTTCAAACCCAGATTGACGTACCCTACAAAACTATCTTTCAAATTTGATGGAGAATCTGTAGCTATTCTGAAGACAACAAAGGCACTGGAGTAACTATTGTTGATTTGATAAGGTTTGGAAGTCCTGTATCACTTATTCTAGTTTATTTTGATTGATTTTATTGTTTTATTTTCCTTGGTTTTATCCTCTTTAAAATTAAAAAAAAATTGATGGAGAGATTTTGCAGACTGAGGGGAGAGAGAACAAGGCCACACCAGGAAGCAAGCCCAGTCTGGGAACCAGTGCCATGTGTGTGCTACCACTGGACTGGGAACAGCCAGACCCCAGCTCCTTCTGGCATGTGGGCTGGCAAAAAGAAGAACCAATCCTCCCCACAGCCCCTTACCTTGTAAGCGACTTGCTTATCAAGAGAAACACAGGCTGTGATGATAGTTATCGGGATGAAATGCAATTGGATGCCTGTGGTGCTTTGGTGTTTCACTCACCTTGCAGGTCTAGGGCCAGTGGTCTCATTATAGGTTCAGAGGATAGCGGTACACAGTGTGACATCTGGGGGAGATCTCCTTCTGAGGATTGTCGCCATTGTTGATTCCCTATGGTCTTGTTTTGAAGTCCTATATCATTTCCATTGTTTTGTTGGTTTGGATTTTATTCTCTTTTGTTTTGTTTGATTATGTCAAATACCATGGCAGGAACAGCTATTTTAAAGATAGCAAGATATATTATGGTAGCAATTTTGGACTTACTATTGGCTTGTTTTGAAGTCCTTTATTGCATTCATTGTCTTGTTTTTATTGTTTCTATTCTGTTCTGTTCTGTTTGATCTTTACTATGTCCAAAGTTATCTGCAGCTATTGTGAAGACATAGAAAGACATTATGGTAACTATCGTTGATTTTTTAATGTTTTGAAGTCCTGTGTCACTTACACTGGCTTGTTTTGATTAGTTTTTGTTTTTTGTTGTTGTTGTTGTTTTTAATCGGTACCAGGGATCAAACTCACGACTGTGTACTTGCAAGGCAGGCGCTTATGCGGCTGAGCTAAATCCCCAGCCCCTTGATTAGTTTTATTCTGTTTTATCCTCTTTAAAAAAAAAAAAAAACGAATTTATGGAGAAAAAGATACTTCCATGACAAAGAACACCTGAAGAAAATGATCATGACCACCAAACCAGCACAATAAAATGTTCTGAAGGACATTTTTTTTTTTTTTTTTTGAGATGAGGTCTTGCTATGTCATTCAGGCTGGTCTTGAACTCACTATGTAGCCCAGCCCAAGCTGGCCTTAAACTCTCGGCAACCCTCTTGTCTCAGCTTCCCAAGTGCTGGGATTACAGGTGTGAAAGATATTCTAGAAAGAGATAACAAGGACTATCAACTCCAGGAAGCCCAATGGAATGAATCCACCAGGAAAAGCAAGTAACTAAACAGAGGGAGAAAACAGGGGAACAACAGGAAAATAATATGACAAGAATAAGTCAGTACATGTCAGTGATAACTATCAATGTAAATGGTCTCTTTCAAAAATTCTGTTTAGGATGGCAGACAAGATGGAGGACTGGTAGGTAGCAGGAGAGAGACCCTCTCTGAGAGAGACAGCTCAAATTCCAG
Source organism: Dolichotis patagonum (assembly GCA_004027295.1). Lineage (NCBI taxonomy): Eukaryota > Metazoa > Chordata > Mammalia > Rodentia > Caviidae > Dolichotis > Dolichotis patagonum. The sequence goes on along the minus strand of PVJX010013562.1, from coordinate 1,072 downwards.
AATAAAACACCCTGAAGAGACCCAAACAGAGAGAGATGGACTCTCACAACCCACGAAGAAACTGAAGTGCAAAAAACCACTCGAATATGAGGTCCTGGGGCTACTATTAGTGAAGATAAGATCAGCAAGCACGGCACCCTCCTCGAGCCGCCTGAATTCCTGCCCGACCTGAACAAGTGATCCGCGCCGAAGTGACTGGTTTGAGCCGCCAGAGTGCGGAGCTGAACAGCCCTGCGTGCAGCTTGCTGGAACCGGCCCTGCACTCGACGCACCCAAAGGCACCGTGAATTACCACCGCAGCCACGCTGAAGTCAGAGGTCGGGGAGTCCTGCAGTTCTCGGGATGGCATCAACACTTGGTGAGTGATGGGAATAAGACCCTCCCACGGGAAAGGGGAAACCGACATGTTGGATTTGAGCGGGACAGCCCTAACTCCATAAGGAAGTGGCTTCAGCTGGTTACTCCCCTCACCGAGCGGATTGGTGGAATCTGCTTGGACTAGGCCACGCCCCTGAGATCAGTGCACACTGAGGCAGTGAAGGCCTGCAAAGGTTGACTGGCCCAGAAGGGAGGAGCGAGCGCACACTGCCCGTGGGTGAACTCTAATCTCTGATAACCTACTGAAGAGGGCTAAAGCTCCTAGCCTGCGCCCTCTAGAGGAGCCTTAACCAACAATAAATGGGTCTGGGAATTACACTGTACACTTGTATGGAAGGAACCAAAAACATGACGAAAGGGAGAAATAAGAAAACACTCCCAGCCCCCAACCCCAAGAACATTGATCCAGGAGAGGTAAATACAAAAGAGATTGAGGGCAGCAAAAATGCAACATCAAACACAGCGTTAGCAGACATAAAGAGATATCTTCAGGATCTCGTAAGCGGGACCAAAACTGAAATATTAATTCAAATTAAACAAGAGATAAGTAGATTAATAAAAGAAGGGCTGGGTACCTCTCAAGAAGACACAGACAGAAGAATGGAGGAACACAAATGGAGAGAAAAATTTAATGAAGAATTCAGGAAAAACCTAGAATTCATGAAGCAGATTCAAAGAGATTATCAGGAAACTA